>BOSO01005403.1:55351-153686 GCA_018403395.1 Gorsachius goisagi
GGGGCACGTGGCGGCCGGAGTGTGCTCCCCAGTGGGGACATGTCTGCCTCTCAGCTGGGGGCCCCAGTGATGGGGGGCAGAGGGGATCACTGTCCCACCACCCGCCTGTCGGGCACCAGGCAGCAGCAGGGGGCCAGCAGGTCACACTGGGGTCTGCAGTCCATTCCCATGCTCCGGTGACACCGGAGTGGCCCCGGGGATGGGATGGGGATGCTGTGCGTGACCGGGGCCCAGAGCAGTGGGGTAGCGGGCGCACGCGCAGAGGATGCCGCTGCCGGGAGCAGCAAGTAGGTCAGCTCCGGGCTGCTTCCCGGCAGTGAGCCTCCTGGTTTGGCCCGTCCCAGGGAAAGCAGAGCGCAGTGTGGCATGGCGGGGCCGGGGCCTTTCCCTGCCCCACGGCAAGGCCCAACGCCAGGCAGGGGCAGGTTAAGGCACCGCTGCCATCTGGCAGCCTGGACCCCCCCCACACCAGTGCCTGCAGTTGTGCTGCTGCGAAGTGGGTCAGCAGGGAGGGTGGCCCCCTGGCACCCCCCACCCTCAGTGGGCCCCCGCTGTGCCTGCCCTGCCCATCACCTCCAGCCCCATGGGATCTCAGCATCCCCAGGGAGCATTTTGTCTGCGCCCATCTTGCTGCAGCATCCCCTATCAGACCTGCCAGCCCCCTCTCCCACCCTGCGGCATCCCCAGTCCTGCGGCATCCCTAGCCCTGTGTCCCACCCTGCAGGTTGAGGGGGTCTGTCCTGTGGCTGCTGTGCCCCAGGCAAAGCTAAATAAAGTGATGGGCTGGAGAGCAAACCCACGTCTGCCCCAGCACGTCCAACCTTCTGGCCCTTGTTGCGCGCTGGGACGTGGCCAGCTCCTGCTTGACTCCTGGCTCAGCCGCGGCTGGTCCTGCATCAGCTCTTTCTCCGGGTGCCCACGACGGGATGCAGAGGTGGGGGTGCCTGGGGAGCTTGGGGATGCGTGCACATGGGGGGCTGTGGGCAGTGCAGGCTTGAGGCCGTGTTAAGGGGCAGGGGCTGGCGGGGCTGTGGAGGGGACAGGGATGCGGGACCCCTGACACCACCGCTGGTCCCCAGGTTCTCGGCTCTGCACCATGCGGCACTCAACGGCAACACGGAGCTCATCTCACTGCTGCTGGAGGCGCAGGCTGCGGTGGACATCAAGGACAACAAAGGTGAGTCCCTGGGTCCTGGCCGTAGTCCCCTGCCCCTCTGCAGGCTCTGGCCAGGCACGTTGGCATGCCCGAGGGGCTCACGGCGTGCCCGCCCGCAGGCATGCGGCCCCTGCACTATGCGGCTTGGCAAGGCAAGAAGGAGCCCATGAAAATGGTGCTGAAAGCGGGTTCCTCTGTCAACATCCCGTCGGACGAGGGCCAGATCCCCCTGCACCTGGCAGCACAGCATGGGCACTACGACGTGGTACGGTGGGGCCAGCGGCGGGGTGCGGTGGTGGCCGGGGGCCACGCCGCCCTCCCTGCCCCTGCCCTCGCCAAGCTGGGGTCTCACTCGTCCGCAGTCAGAGATGCTCCTGCAGCACCAGTCCAACCCCTGCATCATGGACAATTCGGGGAAGACACCCCTGGACTTGGCATGCGAGTTTGGCCGGGTCGGGGTAAGTCCTTGCAGGGTTGGGACCCCTGAGAGGAAGACTGGGAGGGGATGGGGGCACTGTGAGGTTCCTGGGGGTGCTGGAGCAGCCCAGGGGGGCACGGGGCAGCCATTGGGATCTCCAGCTGCGGGGGATCTCTGGCTGCTGGAGGAGGAGCAGAGCAGGGACGGGAGGCGGGAGCCGGGGGGCTGGGGGGCTGGGGGGGTCCTGGCGCAGCAGGCGGCTGAGCCGCCCTTGCAGCCCTGCTCCGTCTGTGTTTGCTGAGCCAGGTGGTGCAACTGCTCCTGAACAGCAACATGTGTGCGGCGCTGCTGGAGCCCAAGCCGGGGGACGCCACCGACCCCAACGGCACCAGCCCCCTGCACCTTGCCGCCAAGAACGGCCACATCGACATCATCCGGTGGGTGCTGTGGGCAGGGAGGGCAGTGCCGGTCCTGTGCCCTGCCTGCCCCCGCTGACCCCGCCATCCGTCTGCAGGCTCCTGCTGCAGGCTGGCATCGACATCAACCGGCAAACCAAGGCAGGCACGGCGCTGCACGAGGCGGCCCTGTGCGGCAAGACGGATGTGGTGCGGCTGCTGCTGGATGTAAGGGCCCCCCCGACACCCCCCGATGCACCCAGCCTAGGGAGGGGCTGCAGGAAGGGAACGACCCCACAGCTGGGGGCTGCGGCGCAGCGTGTGCACCTCTCCTGGGGGACATGGCAAGGGTCCCGGGGGGGAGGACACCAAGGCAGCGAGCTGTGCCCTCCGGCTGCTAGTCTCAGGGTGGCCCGGGGGGTCCCAGGGAGTGGTGGGAGGCAGCTTCCTCCCAAGCCCTCTCCCTGCCGTTGCAGAGTGGGATCAACGCCCACGTCAGGAACACCTACAACCAGACAGCTCTGGACATCGTCAACCAGTTCACCACCAGCCAGGCCAGCAAAGAGATCAAGCAGATGCTGCGGGGTAGGGGGGCCGGGGTCACACGGGGTGGCTGCACCGGCGCTGGGGGGATGCTGGGCTGGGGGTGCCAGCCCCCGTGGCGGGGCTGGGTGGCCGGCAACGCTCCTGCTCTGTCCCTGCAGACGCCTCCGCCGCTCTGCAGGTCCGGGCCGTCAAGGACTATTGCAACAACTATGACCTGACCAGCCTCAACGTGAAAGCCGGAGACGTCATCACCGTGAGTGTGGCCGGGGGGTGCTGGGGGGACCCCGCTGGCATTGCCAGCCCCTGACCCGCACCCTGCCCACAGGTGCTGGAGCAGCATGCGGACGGGCGCTGGAAGGGCTGCATTCACGACAACCGGACCGGCAACGACCGCGTGGGCTACTTCCCCTCCAGCCTCGTCGAGGCCATAAGCAAACGAACAGGCAAATAATCCCTCCCGCCTCCTCCCCGCGGGGCTGCTCTGAAACCTGCAGCCCCAGGGAGCCCCATTTCGGTCAGGTCAGGGGGTGCAGCTGGGGAAGCCAAGCCAGGGCGATGCTCCCGTCATGCATGTGGGGTTGGTGTCCCCGCTGTGTGCATGGGGACAGTGCCTTTGAGTGTGCAGTGTTGATGTTTCCACTCTGCATGCAGGGTCCGTGTCCTCATCGTGTGTGGGGGGTCAGTGCCCCCACTGAGCGTGCGGGGTTGTTGCCCCTGTTGTGCCTGCGGCGTCGGTGCACGTGGGGGTCAGTGCTGGCAGCCCCAGGGTGCTCGTGGGGCAGCCCTGGGGCCAGGCTGGTGTTAGGCTGGGGGAGGCAGCAGTGGTGCCAGGAGGTCGGTGCACGGGGAGAGCTGGGGGTGTCACTGTGGTTTTGGGCGGCTGATGCTGCAGCGATGGGACCGGGGCACCCGGTGCTCAGGGTCTGGGCAGGGATGACCGCAGCAGCCTGGCATAGCGCTGGGCACTGGTGACAGGGACCTGGTGCTGCCCCACAGGGACCCTCTCCCTGGCCGGGGGCCATCTCAGGGATCGGACCCTGCTCCCCTGTGTCTGCCCATCCCCATCCCTGTCCCCACAGGCTCCCGATGGGGCGCGTGGTCCCCTGGGATGGCCTGTAACCATCCTCGCTGCCAGGAGCTGGTGACAGGGCTGGTGCCTCTGCGGGCAGCGTTGAAAGGCCCCCCCATCGACTGGTTTGCCCCCCCTGCCGCTGCCCAGCTCTGTGCGATCTCGGGGCAGCCACATTGCTGGGTCGCGGGCAGGGAACGGCAGCACTTGAACAAGCTCCCAAGGGAGCGGCAGCGTGGGTGCCTGCTGGCACTGCCGCACCGGCCGCGGAGGCTGCGGAGGTGCCACGTGCCGGGCAGGCAGGGGCAGAGCTGCCCTCCGGGTGCGGGTTGTGTGCCAGTGCCATGGGGATGAGGTCCGTGGCTCCTGGGTTGCAGCCAGTTCCGTGGTGGTGTTTGCCAGGGTGTGGGGTTTCGTAGCCATCCTGACATTTGCAGCCCTGGGCCCTGTGCAGTGGGGTGGCGGCATGGGGTGCAGGCGGCGGCCGCACCGGGGCTTGGCTGGCCAGGCACAGGGGTGCCGGGGCTGCAGCCCCCAGCCCAGCCCTGCCTGCAGCCCACCTCCTCCCGGGATGCTGGCTGGGGGAGCAAGACTGCTGGCAGCCCGGCTGTGGGAGCCCCACGGTGCCAGGAGTGCCACGGTGATGTTGCTGCCTCAAGCACGGGGCTGCCCTGGTGTCTGTGCCCCACCGGGGAGCCGTGGCGGGTCTGCGGGATGTGCCCACGGGCCGGGCCCTGCTGCTGGGCCGGGCTGTGCGCTGAGCTCCCGCTGCTGCTCCTTGGCTCGGCTCCGCATCGGTTGGGTCTCAGTTCTGGCTTCTCCACATTCCTTTGGTTGCTTTTTTGGTTTGCTGCTTTTTTCCCCTTTCTTTTTTTTTCCTTTTCTTTTTCTTTTTTTTTAATTTATTTTTTGGTGGCGCTGAGCGTGTCTCTATTATTTTGATTCTTTTCATTTTGTCTCTTGTTATGTTTTATTATCAGGTTCATGGGAGACTGTAACAATCCCCCAACAGTACCAAAAGATCCCGCTCCCGGCTTACGGGGCTGCTGTGCTAAACGGTGACGCCTCGTCCCATCCGTTCCATTCCCTGCCTCCACCTCCACCTCCACCACCACATTCCCATCAGACTCTTTTCAGTTCCTTTGGCTATCACAGGCTCTCCCCTAGCAGTGCCGACAAGCCGCGTTACGGACAAGGTAGTTCATCGCTCGCTTCGTGCTCTCGATGGATTTCTTTCTTTTCCTTTAGCGTGTGTATCGAGTTTTTTCTTTCTGCTCGGCCTCTCCCCCCCTTGCCGCGGGGTGTTTGTACGTGGCTCCGTGCAGGCGTGCGCAAGCGGGCGTGCGGGCGTGCATGCAGGCGCGTGCACGTGCGGGCGTGCGCGCATGCAGGCGTGTGCATGTGTGTGTGCGCGTGTGCATGGAGGCAGGGTGTGCGTGCAGTGTGTGCACACATGCATGCCATCAGCCCCCTCCCCTGCACGCCCCCTCCAGCGCTGCTGCAGCGCTCTGCAGCCCACGGCTCCGCTGCTGGCACATCCCACCCTCACCACCCCGGTGTCCCCGGCTGGAGGCAGCACCGTGCTGCCCATGGCCCCTGCCCACCCTGTCGGGTGTGTGTGGACCCCCAAAAACCCTCTCCAGGCTCTGTGCCAGGGGCAGGGCTGGGCAGCATGGTGCCTGGCCGGCAGTCACGGGTGCAGGGACCCTCTGCCCACTGCAGCCTCCCCCGCGGGGCACTTGATGCCCAGCAAGCCGCTCTCACCAGGTCCGGGCTGTGCCCTCAGAGTGGGAAGAGCCTGCGGCACCGGGCGCTTTCCTGGGGGATGCCCTGGGGGCTGGCTCAGCACAGGCAGTGCCCAGCTAAACCCTGGGGACTGTCCCCGGGGCACGGCCAGGTGACATGCTGCGGGTCTACGTGTCGGGAGCGCCTGGAGAGCAGATATTTGGCAGAGCGTTTGCAGGCGTTCAGCACATGCCATGCCCACGGGGGCTGCCACCGGCTGTCAGGGGGCTGGGGGTCTTTGCATGTGCCCCTGTGCTGGCGGCACAGCCGGTTGTGTTGGGAGAGCACTGGGCTGGCCATGCTGGTGATGGGGACAAGGCAGCAAAACTTTTCCCCGGGGCTTTCACTCCCCACTGGGTCGCACAGAGCTTTACGCCAGCCCGGGCAGCATGGGCTCCTCTCGGTGTGACTGTGGCACGCACACCTCAGGGGCATCCCAGCCCGATTGCGGCGTGGCCGTTTGTTCCCCCTTGTGCTCCTTCTGTGACTTTATCACATTACCTGCTACGGCCCGGCTGCTAACAGGGCGAGTGGCTTTAATGAATGAGAAACGGCCTGGGCAGCGGGGTGGCAATGCCCCGTGGCTGGTGGCGGGGCCGGGCTGAGCCGGGCTCCTCGGTGGCCGGCGGCGGGGCTACGGCAGCGCCCAGCCTTGCAGGGCTCTTGTCCATCTCATCTGATGCTGTGTTAAACCCCAGGCTCAGCGCTGGGCGTCCCCGGGCGTGCATCCCCGGTGCGAGCAGGACCTGGCAGAGGCCGGCAGGTGGTGGAGGAGTGGCACTTCGAGGGTGACCCTCAAGCTGTGCCCTACAGGAGGGCCGGGTCCTCTTCCCCGCTGCTGTGTCACCCGTGTGTCACTGGCTGCCATGGGGCACCCTGGGGAGCGTGGGGGGTTCAGCAGCCAGTGCCTGGCCCTACGTGGCCCCTGTATCCTCCCCTCAATGGGTGCAGGCAGCCACAGGGGCACAGCCAGCACTGTCTTGGCTGGGGGACACGGGCTCAAGTTTGCCCGGCTCCCTTTGCTTGCCCACAGCGGGTCATGTCCCTGTCCTGCTCTGCACAGCGACGACACGGTCCCTATCGCCTGCTGGGGCTGAGCACTGGGACATCCCGCCACGGTGCCCTGCAGGACGGGGTCCCAGGGCTGGTCACTGTCACCCTGTGCCAACCACCTGGGGGGACGCAGGCCCCTGGGACAGTGCTGGTGTCCCTTGGCACGGCCACAGCCAGGGACCCCACACCTTCGCTGCAGTTTTCCCTGCATGCAGCAGTGACGGGCCCTGAGGCCACGGGTCGCCTTGCCCCATGCCCCACCGATGTGAGCCCGAGCGCACGGAGCCACGCATGCCTGACGGCTGCTCTCTCTGCTCTGCCACCAAGGGTCCCGCGGGGCCGACATGAGCCCGTCCCACCTCTCACCGTCGCAGGGCGGATCGGCCGCGCCGGCTCCCACGGAAGAGATCTGGGTGCTGCGGAAACCCTTCGCAGGTATGGTGGGCACGTGCTGCTGGGACCCTCCCTGGCCCCTGGGGGGCATGTACCCTGGTACCCTGGTGGTGGCAGCTTCGGCAGGGCATGGCCGCACCATGGTGTCCCCCAGCCCAGCCATGGGGCTTGGTGCCCTGACGGCATCTCCTCTCTCTGTGCAGGTGGCGACCGCAGCAGCCTGGGCAGCACGGGCAGCGTGGCCTCTGCCCGCAGCTCGGGGAGCGGGCAGAGCACGGGCAGCGGGGCGCATGCCCTGCACGCTGGCTCGGAAGGCGTCAAGGTAAGGCAAGCCCCAAGGTGGCTGTGCCAGCCTGCGATAGCACTCGGCTCCGGTCCCGACACTGGCGCTTGCCCTGGGGCAGGCATTTGTTGCCTCGGCAGCTGCCCCCGTCCCTGCTGGGATCGATGCTCGGCTGGGTGCTGTGAGGTCCTACCAGCACCCAGTGTGCCACCAGCCACAGCTGTCACCAGTGGTGGCCACCAGATTGTCCCCTCCTGGGCTCAGCCCCTGGCATGATGTCCCGCTGGGCTGCAGGGTCCGGCTGAGGCTGCGTGCCGTGTCTGCTGCCACTCGCAGGGTGCCTCTGTGCTGCACTGCCCGCTGTGCTGCCCACTGCGCTGCCCACTGCGCTGCCACCAGCGTGCTGCCCGCTGCAGCTCCACACTGCACGGAGCCATCTGCCTGCTGCTGCCGGCACGCTGCCCACTGCACCGGCACGCTGCACCCTGCTGCCTGCGCTTTGTGCGCTGCCCGCAGCAGCCTGGCATGTCCCATTGCCGTGCTGAGGCACCTGTGAGCCCACCTCCCCTGGCATCCTGCCCACGTTATGGCACTGAGGTCTGCGTGCCCCTGAGCCCAGCACCGCACTGACGGCCGGGGGGGCTCTGCTTTGCGGGCGGTGGGGGGGCCCCTGCAGCCCATGCTGGCAGCCTTGGCAGGGCATGCATCAGGCTGGATTTGGGGTGCCGTGGCACTGCGGGCTCCCACTGCCTGCGCAGCACCATCTGTGCTGCTCCCGCTTTCCCCGCGCAGCCCCAATCTGCTGCGCCCCTCCCTGCCCACCCTCGCCCGGGCTGGCAGCGGGGCGGCCGCCGCGGCACCCGCAGCACCCGCGCCCGCCTGCCTCACTCCTGCCTGCTCTCCCCCCTTCTCGGGGTGTTTTTCAGCTGCTGGCAACGGTCCTTTCCCAGAAGGCTTCTGCGCAAGAGACTGCCGTGGGCGATGGGCCGGCCAAGGCGCAGGACATCCCCGCAGGTGCGTGCCGCCGGCCGCCCGGCTGCCGGGAGCAGGAGGAGCCCTGGCCCTGCCGCGGGCGTGCCGTGGATCCCGGGATTTGTCTTTTTTTTTATTGCCACGGCACCCATCGCCAGAAGAAAAACGTGTGGGTAAAAAATGACTCTCTCGCCTTTCGGCTGCTGCCAGGCCTTCTCCTGCCTCGGTTAGTGGGGGCCCCATGGGGGGGGCGGGGGGGCGGCGTGGGCGGGCGGGGGGCGGCAGCGCTCCTCCCCAGCCCCTTCCCTTCTCTGGCCCCCCGCAAGCCCCGCCGCACCGTGAGCCGGGGTCCCCCGTCACCGCCAGCACCGGCCGGGGGGCTGCGGGCTGGGGCTGGCCTGGCAGCGGGGGGCGATGCCCGTGCGGCGGGGGAGGCATATGCTGGGGGGGTGCAAGGGGAGATGCACACGCGGGGAGGATGCACACGTCGGGGGTGGACGTGCTGGGGGACGCCCGGGCTGCCGAGATGCACACGCAAGGGGGATAGAAACCTGGGGGGGGGGGGAATGTGCCTGCAAAGGGGGGGATGCACCTGCAAAGGGGGGGGATGCACCCATGAAGGGGAGGATGCACACGGGGGGTTGGATGCACACATTGCTTGGCAGGGGGGGGAAGCACACGCTGGGGAGATGCACATGCAAGTGGGATGCAGCCGTGAGGGAGCTGCACGTGGCAGAGGGATGCACATGTGAGGAGGTTGCCCACGCAAGTAGGATGCAGATGCCAGAAGGATGCAGGCGCAGGGAGGATGCACGCACACGGCGGGGATGCACACATGGGGGGCGGGGGGGGGATGCACGCACACACACACACATCAGATGCACACATACACGGACGAGAGGGATGCACATGCATGGGGGGTGCAGTTGCCAGTGGGGGGAAGTGGCTGCTCTTGCTGGTCCCAATCAGAAATTTCTGGGCAGCCCTCATCACCCCCAGGGCTGGCAAAGGCACCAGCTCGTGGGTGGGTGCCGCAGGGCCGCCTGGGTGCCCGTGCGGGGGTCCCGGGGGATGAGGTAGCTCGTGCCAGCGTGCCCTGCTGTGGGGCACAGTGAGTGGATGAGCCCTGTCCCAGGATGGCTGGAGGAGCGGGGTTGGAGGGCTTTGGGCAGTGGGACCCCCCTGGCTGCTGCTTGGTGGAGGTGGGCAGCCAGGGAACCTCACCCTGCAGGGGGGCCCGGCTGGGTCTCTCTGCTCAGGGGCGTGCTGGGTGGAGGGCATTGCAGAACTCTGACCCCTGTCTGGGCTGGGGTCTTGCCTGGCACCGGGTGGGTGGGCAAGGGCAATGGCACAGGTGGCCCAGGGTGAGCCACCGTGGCACTCGGGAGCTGTGTGCGCCATGGCGCAGGGGGCTGGGTGCCCTGCAGAGCCCCGTGCAGACATGGCTCTCTCCGTGCACCCCGTGCCAGTGTGACCGGCCCCAGCAGGGCTCAGCAATGGGGGCTGCCACCCCTCTGGCCCTGCCCAGGCACAGTGCCCCGCACCACCCCACCCATCCTGGGGGAGCAGACCCTGCATTAAGGGCACCCCAGGGTGCTCAGGGCTGCTGTGCTGGGGCAGGTGTCACTCTCCCACGCCTGCCCTGGTCCTGCCAAGCCAGGGGCTGTGGCTGTGCCATCCCACTCGGGCTAGGGGCTTGGCCTCCCCGCCTTGCTTGCCCAGAGCCCGGGGGTGCGTGGCCCCGGACCCGCTGACCGCTGCCTCTCCGGCAGGTTCGTCGCGGTCGCAGAGCGTGGCCAGCTCCCCGTATGCCCCCCAACCCCCGGCCGAGCCCCAGCTGAAGAAGATGGAGGCACCGTCGGAGGGGAAGGTGAGTGGGGAGTGTGGGGTGGCGTGGGGTGCCCCACGGTGGAGTGTGGTGCTGGGGGGATGGTGACAGTGACAGCCATGTGGCAATGCCACCCCCCCTACACCCACAGCTGCGGCATCTTGGCAGCCCTGTGTCACAGCCACCAAGGCTGGCATGGCTCTGGGTGCTGGCTGCGATGGCAGTGCCTGTGGGGTGTGGTGCCATGAGCCATCCCTGCAGCTGCTGGACCCCCCAGCTCCACAGCACCAGCCCCCTGCACGCCCCGGGGACAGGCGTCTGCCCACGACACCCCAAGCCATGGGGCCATGCAGCCCCTCTGCGACGCCGGCTCCCAGCTGGGGCCTCCTGCTGGCACGCGGATGGGTGTGGGGACAGCCCTGGGGGACACGGGCAGGGGTGGTGGGTCCCCGTCCTCGGGGCTGCCCTGAGCCGCAACATCCCTGTCACCCCAGAGCTCAGAGGCTGTGTACCAGTGGCTCTGCAAGTTCCAGCTGCAGCTCTACGCACCCAACTTCATCAATGCCGGCTACGACATCACCACCATTAGCCGGATGACACCAGAGGTGAGGCTGCAGGGATGCCAGGGCTGGCCGGTGCCACAGGGAGGGGGGCACAGCTGGTGCAGGGCGGCACTGACCCCTCTCTCTGCCCCAGGACCTCACGGCCATCGGTGTCACCAAGCCAGGGCACAGGAAGAAGATCGCCTCCGAGATCAACAACCTCAATATCCCCGAATGGCTGCCAGAGTACAAGCCGGTAAGGGCTGTGCGGGGCCAGGGGATGCCGAAGCCGCATCCAGGGTGGCAACCAGTCCCTTCTGCCCCCCTGGGAGGGGACGGCACAGGGGGATGAGGGCGGGAGCTGGCTTGCCGCTGCCAGATGATGCCCGCATCCCACAGCCCTGAAGCTGGGCACATCCCTTCCTCACAGCTCGGGGACTGTCGGACTGGTGCCAGCAGTCACCCCATGGACGTGACACCATGTGTCCCCCTGACACCACTCCTGTCCCACTGGCAAGGGGCTTCCCATGGGAACAGGGCTGCGCACAGCCCTGGGAGCTTGTGGAGCACAGGGACAGCGTAGAGATGGGGGACTCCCCTGGGGCCGTACCCCAGCAGGATGGGGAGACCCCATGTGTGCTGTGGTGCCAGGGCCAGACCCAGCTGCCAACTGGCGCTGAGCTGTGCACTGTGCCCCCCCAGGCCAACCTGGCGCTGTGGCTCTCCATGATCGGCCTGTCCCAGTACTACAAGGTGCTGGTGGAGAATGGCTACGAGAACATCGACTTCATCACCGATATAACCTGGGAGGATCTGCAGGAGATCGGCATCACCAAGCTGGGTAAGGTGTCATGCCGCAGTGCCGGCTGCGGTGGCCCCAGCCCCCGGCAGCGGTGCTGACGCCCTGTGCCATACCCAGGCCACCAGAAGAAGCTGATGCTGGCAGTGAAGAAGCTGGCGGAGCTGCAGCGTGCCGAGCTGGGCAAGTACGAGCCAGGCACGCTGAAGAGGAAGGCGGCGGCGGCAGCATGCCCAGAGGTGCTGGCCATCGAGTCCCCCCCGCCGGAGCCGCCTGAGTGCCAGTCGCCCAAGATGACCACTTTCCAGGACAGCGAGCTCAGCAGCGAGCTGCAGGTGGCCATGACAGGCGAAGCCCCCGAGGAGCCCCCTGAGAAGGCAGCAAACCCTGCGGCCCCCGGCTACCGCTCGCCCCCAGGGCTGGGCAGCCGTGCCAGGCTGATGAGCAGCTCGCAGGAGCTGCTGGGGGATGGCCCGCGGACCCCCCCTGCCACCGCCATCTCCAAGAGCCAGGAGTACCTGGCAGAGGGGGCTGGTGAGGGTCCTCCCGCGCCACCCAAGGAGGGGCGCCCAGCCCGGCACGGCCACCCCGTCAAGCGTGCCAGCGTGCCGCCGGTGCCCGGCAAGCCCCGGCAGGCCTTCCCGCCCTCCGCCGGCCACCTGACACCGCCGCAGACCCCCGGCAAGCCACGGTCGCCCTCTCCACAAGGCCCGCCGGTGGCCCACGCCACTGCCAAGGTGAAGCCCACCCCGCAGCTGCTGCCACCAGGCGAGCGCCCCGCGTCACCCCGCTCCCTGCCCCAGTCGCCCACCCACCGCGGCTTCGCCTATGTCCTGCCACAGCCCGCCGAGGGTGAGGCGGGGCCCCCGGGGGTGCCCGTCCTGCCCGTCTCAGTGCCAGTGCTGTGCCTGCCGCCCGCAGGCGAGGGCGAGGAGGAGCCGGGGCGGCCGAAGAAGCGGGCGCACAGTCTGAACCGCTACGCTGCCTCTGACAGCGAGCAGGAGCGGGACGAGCTGCTGGTGCCAGACGCGGGGCCCTATGCCACCGTCCAGCGGCGTGTGGGGCGCAGCCACTCGGTGCGGGCGCCTGCCGGCAGCGACAAGAACGTCAACCGCAGCCAGTCCTTTGCCGTCCGCCCCAAGAAGAAGGGGCCCCCACCGCCACCCCCCAAGCGCTCCAGCTCCGCCATTTCCAGCGCCGGCATGGCCGAGGACTTCCCCAAGGAGGGCGAGGGCGAGGCGGCCGCTGGGCCCCCCACTGCCGAGGGGGAGAGCCGCCGGGAGCAGCGGCGGGCCAGCGACCTGGGTGGCAGTGTGGACACGGGCAGCGCCGGCAGTGTGCGCAGCATCGCGGCCATGCTGGAGATGTCGTCCATCGGTGGCGGGGCCCGGGCACTGGCACTGCAGAAGCCGCATGGGGCCGGTGGGCTGGGGCCAGCCAAGGTGCCTGAGGGCTACTACCTGCAGCCAGGGCCCCCCCCGGGCAGCCCCGAGCGTGCCCGTGTGGCCACCGTCCTGGCCACCGTCAAGCACAAGGAGGCCATTGGGCTGGACGGGGAGGTGGTGAATCGGCGCCGGACCATCAGTGGCCCCGTCACTGGGCTGGTGGCGGCTGCCCGTCGCGAGCGCGCCGACAGCGTGCGGTCGGAGGCGGGCACCGACGGCCCTGGGGAGCGGCTGCGGGTGGAGCGTGGCGGCTCCCCAGATGGCATCCCCTTCGCTGAGGAGGGCAACCTCACCATCAAGCAGCGGCCACGGCCCCTGGGGCCGGCCCGGGGGGAGGTGGGCGAGGGGCTGTCCCCAGCCCACCGCCACGGGGACCTGGCCAAGGTGGAGGCCAGCGCCACGCTCAAGCGGCGGATCCGGGCCAGGCAGAGCCAGCAGGATGGCGTCCGCTTCGTCCTGACCGAGTCCGACACTGTCAAGCGCCGGCCCAAGGCCAAGGACAAGGAGCCAGCGCTGGAGCCGGCCCCACTTGCCGTCTACCAGAACGGCACCGGCACTGTCAAGCGGCGGCCAGCCTCCGAGCTGAGCGGGGCTGAGCCGCCCCCCACCCCGCCGCCCACCGCCCGCCCTGACGGCCCCGACTATGCCCCGCCGCCCGCTGAGCCCAAGAAGCCCTTCAAGCCGCCGGTGTCACCCAAGCCCGTGCTGACGCAGCCACCCCAGAAGGTGCCTGGGCAGACGGTGCCCATCCCCAAAAAGGTGCCCATCCCGAGCCCCGGCAGCCCAGGTAGGTGCCCACTAGCCCTCCCCCCCCCTCCAGACAAGAGCTCCCCGGGGTGGATGCCGGCGGTCCTGGCTGGCCCCGCCGCCCTTCTGCCCCTCTCCCTTCTCTCTGCAGAGGTGAAGCGGGTCCATGGCACGCCGCCCCCAGTGTCCCCCAAGCCCACGCCACCCCCCACAGCACCCAAGCCCCCCAAGCCCCACGCTGCCATCCAGTCGGTGAGCGCCGGTTCTACGCCGGCCCCGTCCCCTGCCCGGCAGCTGGGTGCCACCGCCGCTAAGCCGTCCAGCACGCCGCCCTCGCTCTGCTCCAGCCCCGCCAAGCCCCTCTCGCCCGGCGCGCAGCCCCAGCAGGTGCCGGTGAAACCACCCCGCTCTGCCATCGCCGGCCCCTCTGTCGACAGCGCGGGCCCCGAGCTGGCGCAGCAGAAGCTGGAGGAGACGAGCGCGTCCCTGGCCGCTGCACTGCAGGCCGTGGAGGAGAAGATCAAGCAGGAGGACAGTCAGGCGGCAGAGTAAGGGGGCGCGGGTGACTGGTGGTCCCGGGCAGGGGCACATGGCTGCTCCGTGCCACGGAGCTGTGTGGGGATGGGCGGTCGGGAGGCCACGAGCATTGTGGCAGGTGGTCAGGCTGTACCACCGTGGTGGGAGCTGGGCTGTGGCTGGAGTGACATTGCGGGGATGCTGTGCTGGATCATCATGGGGCCCTGGGCTGGAACTGTGTTGAGGAGGTGACACTGGGGGACACTGTGCCGGAGCAGCATGGGGAGGGGGACCTGTGGATGCGGAGGCACCGGGGGTTGCGCTGGAGGGGTGACAGTGGGGGACACTGAGCTGGAGCATTGTGGGGCTGGGCTGGCCCCAACCGCACAGTGGCGCTGGAGAGGTGACACTGGGGACACGGTGCCAAGCTCTGCAGGGCACGGGGGCGGGGGGGGGGGGGAGGGGGCAGAAGGGGCATGCGCGTGGCAGAAGGGACCGCGTGGTGCTGCTGTCCTGTGCGCGGCGCTGACCTATCCCCGCTGCTTGCCCAGCTCGGCCGTGGAGTCGAAGAGCACCGTGAGCATCCTGGACGACATCGGCAGCATGTTCGACGACCTGGCGGACCAGCTGGACGCCATGCTGGAGTGAGGGGCGCCAGGGCCCCGCGAACCTCAGGGCTTACGTGGGCACAAGGGCACAACGATCCACGAACCCCCCCGGCCCCGCCCCCCTCCCCCCATCCCCTTTGTACAGCCGTCCCCTCCCGGACATCCCGTCCCTCGGGGTTTGCACAAAGAAGAAGATACCTCAGGATTGTGCTCACGGACTCGCCGCCCGCTCCGGCAGGACTCCCTTTTGCAGAAGCAAAAAAACAAACAAACACAACAGAAGAAACAAAGCAACACATCCCGGACCGAAACGCCCGCCCCCCCCCCCCCCCCCCCCCCCCGGGGGGGGGCCCCCCCCCCACCCCCCACCCCCCCCCCCCCCCCCCCCCCCACCCCCCCCGGCCCCCACCCCCCCCCCCCCCCCCCCCCCCCCCGCCGGCTGCTGGGGCTCCAGGGGGGTCTCTTGGGGCTCCGGGGGGGGGGGGTCTACCTACCTGTCCGGTGGCCGCCGCCGTCGTGCCCGTGCCCTGCCGGCCCTGGTGCCACGGGTCGCCGTGGCCCGAATGTAGCACAAGCCCTGCCCGCGTGCCACCGATGGCGTCTGCCGGTGGCCGTGCTGGTAGCGGGTCCGGGTGGGCGAATGCACTTGGGTTTCTTGTCTCCTTTTTTAATTTTCCTTTTTTAATTTGCTTCCTTTTTCCGTTGCCGTTCGCTGGGGGCAGGCAGGGCGCGGGATCCTGCTGCCGTGTCGCACCGGGCCAGGGGGTGCGGGGGCCCGGCCATGGGGCTCCCCTTGGTGGGGGCTTCACTTCGGGCCCGGGTGGGCGGGGGGGTGTGTGGGGGCGGGGGGGGGGGGGGAGTTTGTGTTTGCATTGGTTGCAAATCGGGGAGCGAACGCCCCGTTCCAGAGCCCTCGGTGGCACGGACAGGGGGCGGCAGGACGTGCCCCTGCCCGGCCCCTCCCCACCGAGGGAGAGGGCAGTGATAAGCTATAAAAAAGTATTAATTTATTGGAGGGGAAAAAAAAAAAAAGATATAAACCAGATTTCCCCCACCCCTAAAATAATAAAAATAATAAACTTTAACAAATATATATTTAAAAGATTTAAAAATATTAGCAATTATATATAAAGCAGTTTAAAAGAAATCAAGAGAAAACTGGATTTTAGCTTGAGAAAAAAACAAACAAACCCCCCAACCTGTTAGCTGATACAGAGCTGTGTGTCTTGTGGCAAACTCATCCCAAGAGTAGCACAATATTTCCCTTTGCTCCGGGTGGAAGATACGTGCGAGCGGGTCTGATCAAGTCTTTCCGTTGGGGTTCAGTGTCGCATCTTTTCTTTTTTCCCACCATTAAGAACTCAAAGGATGTGCCTTGTTTTATGGCGATTTTTGTTGATTCTTATGCTGGAGGCGTTTCGTTTCTTCGGGAGTGGCTTCAGCTTTCGGGTTTGGTGAGGATATTATTATTATTTTTATTTTTTTTTCCTTGGCATTTGTTTGGCGTGGGTGTGCGTGGGTGTGCGTGGGTGTGCACGCGGGGGTGCGTGTGCCCGCGGGCGTTCTCCAGGATGCACCGCTGTATATTCATGTATAAACTGGAGTTGGAGTCTGGTTCAGTCGCTTGAGTCCTGATGAATGCATTTTTTGCTTGTGGTTTCAGAACAAAGTGTTGCTGTTCCTTTCTTTTCTTGAGACGTACAGAGTGGTCTCTCTCTCCGCCTTCCTCTTCCTCCCTCCCTCTGCCCTCTCCCCCCCCTCTCTGCCCCATTTCTCCCGTTGTGGTCGCTGATCCAGATGTGTCTGGCACAACTCTGAAATTTCTTTAAAAAAAAAAACCAATAAAAAAGACTTTAAAAATAACAAAAAAAACCAACAAAAAAAATCATCCGCCTGAAAATATCTGTTGAAAAGAAAAAAAAAATATGTATCGAAAAAAAAATCCATAAAGTTCTACATGATGGATATATACATATATATATTTTTTATGATTAAGTTATGGACTCTGTATCGTATCCCATCTGTCAAGCTATGCATCTTGGTGCTTCTCCCCGCTCTTCTGTGCTTAGATCTCACCTCTACTCGTCTTATTCTTCCTATTCTGAATAGTAGATGGCTCGTGGTGCTGTGAAGAAGTTTGCTCCTATACGAAGTCTGGCAACAAATATTTAAAGAAAAAAATAAAAAAATAAAACCCCTGCCAGGCTGCCACCACTGTTTGTGTCCAAAAACCATCAGCCACCATGTGCGATGGCTCCCGCGGGATGCCAGGCGGCTGCAGGGTCCTGGGCGGTGCTGGCATGGCGGGCGCCAGATGCCGCAGTGCGCGTGGGTCCCTGTGGCGCGGTTGTATCTTGCCGGGTGCAGGCACTATGCGGCCCAGGGCCACCCGTGGGTGCCTCTGCCCTGGCCAGGCTGGGTGCTGGTGCTACTGCGGGGTGCATTGGAGCCTGGCTGGCTGGGAACTGCTCTTCCCCCCACCGGGTGCCCAGTCCCTGCATCCCATTTTTCGCAGGGGCAGCCAAAGGTGGCTCTTGGCAGCGGCCGTGTGTGGATGGGTGCAGGCTGGAGGCAGGAGCTGCTGCAGAAGCAGTACTGCCCTCCTGCCAAGAGCTTGCAATAACTCACGCTGGCCAGGAACAACTCTTTCTGCTTTTATTGTCAATGAAGAAATAATCAAATCTATATTACAATCTTAAAAACAGTAGAAAATGTGAGTAAAAAAGCAACGGAGGCTTTTTCTCTTTAATGTGGAGACCGTTATTACAGGGTGGTGAATGATGGGCTTGTGTTACTTGATTTGAGAACTAGCTGTGGCATAAAAATCGTACCTGGCTACTCAAGAAAACACCTCTTCCCAGATGGATCAGCCTGACAGTCTTGGCAGTAAAATTAAATATGAGAGACAGAAAGGGGCTGGGGTCCCAACCCAGGGCAAGGCCTAATGCTCAGTTCTACCATTTACAAAGGGGTCAGCCTCCCAGCGCTGCTGCCCTGGCCAGGCTGGCTCCTGCCTGCGACCAAGCTGAACTGTTGAGTCCCATTGCTGGCCGAGGGCTGCGCTGCATCTGCGCCGGTGCCCTGCAGGGCTGCCCTGGCCTGGAGGCCCGGCTTCGCCTCGGCCCTGGCCCCGGAGGGTGCTCCCCAGCTGGGGGGACGCAGGCAGAGGAGGGCACCCTGCGGTGCGGAAGGCTCTGGCAGCAGAACGGCTTCCGCTGCATTTCCAATCATACACGGCAGATGTGGGGGAACATCTGGAGCATCTGTGGGCCAGACCTGACCTGAGAGCTGCCAGCCAGGGTCCTTGCGGGTGGGGGAACCGGCCGATGGGCAGCGGCAGGCAGTGGTCGGTGTGGAGAGGAGCTGCAGCAGTTCTTCCGTAGTGGTGTTAGTCACCCAGCAGGCCGACAGAGGGGAGGAGTTTTTGGTCTTTCAGTGTGCAGGACTAGTGCGGCGCTCACGCTAGCATGTCCAGACCTGTGGAGGAGAGACAACAGGAACCCTTGGCAGCGACTGTTCTGAGCAGCTCAGTGGGCTCCTCTTCATCCCCTTGTGGAGCTCCCTTTCAGGCTTCCAGCATCCACAACACTCTCTGCCAGGAATTAAACCTCCCACCCCTTGAGAACCACCCCCTCGTTTGTTTGAAGATGGCTCCTAACTCATTTAATGCCCTAGTTCTGGTACTGGAAGAGACCAAACCATCAAGGAGAAGCCTGAGGAAACCAACCTTTACAGTGCTGTCCACGGCACCGGAGAAGAGGCGGCCCCTGGAGACTGCAAGGGCAGTGACGCTGCCCTGGTGTCGCAGCAGCGTCTGAGTACAGATCATGTTGTCCATGCTCCACACCTACGGGCACACAAGGAGGTGTGAGCCAAGTGAGCAGCACGGGGCTCTGGCACATCCCGAGCACCGGGAGGGACAGGGGACACCAAATGCCACAGGGTTCAAGCCAGGTGACACAAATTAAATACGAGGCCTCGTGGCACACAGGGACGAGGATCCCCTGTCCTCCCTTTTCCTCAAGGCTGTCCATGTTTTAACAAGTGGCAAATGCACAGAGGCAGCTGCACATCCCTGGACACGTACCCTGAGAGACCGGTCGTATGATGCACTGAAGACTTTGGTTTGATCCGGTGTGGAGATGACAGCGAGTGCGTAGACCGTACCCACGTGCCCGGTCAGCGTGCGAACTTGCTCCTTTGTCTCTATATCCCAGACCTGCGGGAGGAGAGAAGGGCTCAGAGACTGCACTTGGCTGCAGAACCACCAACTTCACCGAGAGGTGTTTCCACCTCCACGCACACCTTTAGGGTGGGTGCTGCGCACCCATGCTCTGGGCGTGCCATCAAGGGGACTGGCAGAGCCATCTCCTTGCCTCTCTCCCCCAGCCTCAAGCCGACAAACGCACCAAACCCCGTGGCCCTTACATGGATGAGGTTCTCGTAGGTGCCACACACAATGTGGTGGTTTGTCACAGCGATGGAGTAGACGCTGCCTCCCGACGTCTGCAGCACGTGGACACACTCCAAGTTGCGGATGTCCCAGATCTGAAAGAGAGGCCGGAGCAAAAGCAGGATGAGACCCATGCGGGGACCCCTCTCCAGGAGGGAGCTCCCTTAAAGCTCTTCTCCAGCCTTGCACGGAGTCAGCCTGGCTCCATGTCTGCCCAGATCACATTTTAAGGATGAATCTGTCCGGCTGGGAATGTTCAGTACTGATGAGCAAAGTCCTGGTATCTTATTTAGCTGCCCAGCTGTGAACACCCAAGCTGAAAAAGTTGTGGAGATTGCACACCCTTTGTGTGTGACTGTGCACACACATCCCGGTCCTCGATAGCACTAAAAACTGATGCAGACAAATTAACAGGGATTTATTAACACTGAGGAGAGAAACTTCAGATTCTCTTGTGTCACCCAGATGCTGAGGTGAACTATTCGTCAAAGCCTGAGCCACTCAGATGAGGGCATTTTGGAAACCACACACAGATATATGGTAACTCTGCAGCCAGACAGTGACCTTCTCCTCTTATCAGCAGGACTGTCAGCGCAGATAACTCTGCGGCAGCTGCGGAGGCAGTGTGAAGCGCCATAGATGTGAGGCCGTGTTTTATCTTCGTGAGCACCCCCCAGCAGCTGCGCTCCCGAGGACCAGCAGAGCCCAGCTTTTGTGCCTGCAAAGATGCAATCAGCCCAGTAAAATCTAGTGTGTCAGCAAGGCTACAGCAGTGCTCTCACATCCCAGCAGCTACCTTTTGTCCTGCTCCACCAACCCATGCTGCAGAATACAGGTAGGGAGAGCCGATGGCTTACAGTTGCCACAAGTCTCAGGGTCCCACCTTGATTGTTTGGTAAGATCCGCTGTAGAGATAGTTTTGAGAAGCCACCAGTGCTCGCACCCAGTGATTGAGACCTGTCAGCTCCTTCTTCAGTTTGAGCTCGGTACCTACGATATCCCAGACCTGTGGAAAGCACAAACACCACACACATGGAGGAGAGTGTCAGTGGGACGGGGCAGTGATGGGGAAGACCAGGTCGGGCTCTAGCTCGGGAGCCAGGCGCTGCCCACCCCTGCCCAACCAGCATAAGGCTCTACCAGCTCGCTAAGGGGAACCTCGTGCTGGCTCTCCTACCCCGTGGGAATCACCTGAACCCACTGACTTGCAGATAAAACACACAATAACTGTGCTGAATAGGCCTGTTCCCAGAGGGCCCGGGAGAGCTCCCTTGAAGCCTGTATTATCACTGGCAGAGACCCTTCCCTAGCAGAGCCACGGGCTTGAAAAACCTTAACCAAATCTACAGTAAAAAAAGGGTCTGGACTTCCACTCCCAGCCTGTCCCCACAAAGCTCCATTCCCCACAGCTCCTGGAAAACCCTGGCTGAAACTCCCAGCATGCAGGGATTGATGGATCTCACCCTGCCGCTCCAAGCCTGCTCAGCAAATCTGGCAGAAAGTGGCTGGGGACAACCAAACCAAAAGGCCCCAAGTTCTCCTTCTGCTTAGTGCTGTCTCACAGCTCCTCCAGCCCCGAGCACTCTCTAGATAGCTGAAGCACTCAAGGCCACAGATAAAGAAAAGAGCATGCGCCCTCTTACAGACGGACAGTCCCATAAGCCGTCTCACCAGGAGCTGGAAGCAGAACCAAGGGAATCTAGCCAAGGCTTTAAAGGGCAACTTGCAAAGCTGTTCCCTGATTTCTGCATGCTTTAGGTAAAGAATGCACATTCAAGATCCTTTGGAGCAGGTTTCAAAACAGGCAGCCTGAATCCCCAGCCAATTTTGGACCCCAGACACAATTCCCAATGGTTTGAGCAGTTCCGCTGGGGGCCCAAGGACACCCACACTCAGGAACTGCCAAGATACTCCACCTGCAGCCTCAGGTTTACAGAGTTAGAAGAAACAAAAGTTATTTTTTCAGCCAGGTCCCAGAACATCTTTGACTTCAGCACAGAGTGCAGGCTAAACCTCTGCAGTGCTGGCTGCTCTGTGTAGCTGCACTTCTCTGTGTGGCTCAGGAGAGCATAGCAACAAGGTCATCTACAGACCAAAATGTCCTGTTTGGACACTGCTGCCTGGCAATTTGTACCATTGGTCCCCAACCAGACCAAAATGAGCCACCCCAGAGCTCTACCTTGATGGCTTTGAGAGAGCCGCTGAACAGCATGTTGTGTGAGGAGACCAAAGTGCAAACAGGATTGTCATGTGCTCGGATCGTGTTCACTTTCTGCAGGTTTTGAATATCCCAGACCTGCAAAGGAGAAGAATGCCTGTGAGGGGCAGGGGCAGGCCCCTTGTGCTGAAGCCCTTCCTCTTTGCCTCTGAAGGCACAGACAGGCAAAAACACAGGCAGGACTGGGCATTCGTATAAGCCACTGTCCTGGCTGGATCAGGACTGACCACCCTGCTCCAGCTCAGAGCACCAGCCTCCTGCTCCCCACACACGAGCGGGGAGCGGGAAATCCAGCCTGCAGGAAACACCCAAATCCAACCCACGAGTAACCTGGCTGAAGGCAGCGGATAAAGCACACACAGGTCTTACACCACTGGCAGCTGAAAAGCCTTACAGAAAAAAGGATGCAGGACCCTGCTCTACAACAGCCTGGGGCTGGCCTGTTGAGCTCACATCCCAACTGCGAAGCAGAGCAGGGGTCTTGGGTACTCACAATAATGGTGCAGTCAGCAGAGCCACTGTACAGCTTGTTCCTGTAATGTCACCAGAAAACAAAAGGAGGTCAGCGAGGGAGAGCAACGAGTGCAGGGTCCCAGCTCATTCCCAGGCACCGTGCTGGGCGAGGAGCGGCAGTCCCATAGTCTCACTGGGCCAGGACTAAACACACCAACCCCAGGAGTGGAGCCCCGGTCTCGTGGGGAGGTTGGGCTGGATTGGCCCTTTGAGCAGGAGGCCAGGCACCCCACTGGTGACCAGGGAAGGAAGCCAGGACAGCAGGGGAGGCCAAAGAGATACGTGCCTTGACAATTTTTAAAGAACAAAGAGGCAAGATTGCCTCTTGGGCACAATCTTGGCGCGTGCAGGACTGAGGATGGGAATTGTAAGGGCATGCTCAGGAGCCCCGGTGCTCTCCCCGCTCTCTCCTGCAGGGGTAGGTGTCCCTCTCCACTCACCCCTGGATGCAGAGAGCCAGTACAATTCCATCGTGACCCTCCAAGGTCTTTTGGCACTTGTATGTGGTACAGGTATCCCACACCTAACAGGAAACACGAGTCAGCAGAGGGTCACACGCCGGCAGACAGAGCGGCTGGGGACCCAGGCAGGATGTCAGCAAAGCCACAAAGCACCAAAATGAGGAAACAGGCTGTCACCTGGGCACCTGCCTTCCGGGCTCCCGGGCAGAGATAAGCTTATCTAGGAAAGGAAATTTACTGCAAAGGGTCAGGTTGAAGTCAATGAGACACTGGACAGCAGCACACATCAGCCCTCTCCAGCACTGCCCTGCACAGCCCAGGCCAACGCAGCAACACTGAGCCAGAGAAGCAGCTCCCGGGCTCCTGCTTTAGCGATTCACACCCGGTCCTAGGGCTCCCATGACACAGCACAGCCTCCTCTGCCACTGCAAAGGTTTTCCCCACTGAGCACACACTGCTCTCTCAAGAGAGGGAACATGGGAATGTGGTGCCTAGAGCAGCCAGGACAGGGGAGAAAGCGGTTTTCTTTCAATGAAGTACAGCAATGACCATTTTCTTCCATATGGCTCTTGCTATCGCTCAAAGAAACTAAACCAAAGCTCTGCTCCTGGCAGGGCTGGTTGCGGCAGCCCGGGTGGCTCCCCAGCCCAGCCATCAGTCACCAGCAGCCAACACAGTGGCATTCGGAACTGTTTTTTAGGTTGCACTGGAGCAGTGCTGTCAGTTTGAGTAACCGAAAACAGGACAAAGAAAAACAAACATGCCATAAAATGGAAAAAGGACACATTTGATCAAGGGAAAATGTTTTTTTTCTAAGATGATTTTTTTATAACAAGGGAAAATAAAATCTAGAAGCCAAAATAGGCTTGGATGCCTTAAACACCATATAAAGCAAAACCAGGATCAGCAGGAATGAGATTATAATCAGGGCTGCAAAATTTGTGTCTCTCGATTTCACTGTCACATAACATTTCCTCGTGGAGAATTTTGCCCAACTCTAACTGCAAAGAATCACTTAAGATTCTTTGGGAGAAACTTGGGGAAGTGACATCCCCCCAGCCCACAAACTGCAACTCAGCTTCTGTCCCAGCTGAAGCACATTTACAAATGCAGAAGATACACAGAAGAGGCAAGCTCTTACCTTAATGGTTTTGTCCGAAGAGCCACTGAAGAGCAAGTCTCCTATGGAGTAAACGCACAAACACCAGACAGGACCCTGGTGTCCCACAAAGGTCCCCTTGCACTTGAAGATCTGCTGAGGGTCATAGGCTACAGAAACAAGAGGGCAGGTGAGAGGTGGCAGAACAGTGCTGCGCCATGTCACAGTGAGTTTGGAGGAGACAGAGCTCCCTACACTGGCGCAGCAGATCCTCCTTGCACTTCACGTTGTTGCAGGCCAGAAGGAACCGTGAAACCCTGCCAGTCTGGCTGGAGGGTCTCATGTCCCACCCTTACAGCTCACTGACTTATCACTGTTTGGAGCCCCAGGACTGATTTCCCTAATGCAGCTCCTGGGCTGGACCTAGGGAGGCCAGACCTGCAGAGTCCACTTGACACCTCCCCCAGCACTAATAACCCTGCAGCACTGTGAGTTCCCCTTCAGCCAGTGCTTCTGGCAAACTCCCCCACCAGTACTTTCTTCCTGTGGCAGCGGTGATCCTGTGAACAAATCACTGCTGCACCCAGAGACAACTGTGACCACGCCAAAAAGGGCTCATGGGCCCATCAACCCAAACCCAGCCTGAGAGGATGAAAACCACGTGCATACTCACATCCAAGGATGCCCATGTTGAGCCGAGCATTAATGTGGGAGAGTTCATCCTGAAAAACAGAACAAGCTGCATGAGCTGCAGAGCCATCAAGACCAGCCTGCCCTTCTGGGCACAGCTTTAAGACTGTCCCCTTCTGCTGCCAAAACTACTGTTGCCTATGGACAGGTCTTGACTCCCTGTGAAGGCCCTCCCTCAGCAGCTGGCTCATTCTCTGATCAGAGGTCTCCTGCTCTAGGACTGCATGGGGCTCTAACAGCATCTCAGACCTGCACTAAGCTCCTCAGTATCCAGGCAGAAATAGCTTTCAGGATATATTGTTCTTGCTCCACCATTCACCAGACTGCTAAAAATAATCAAATCGGTTATGGGGACTGCTTGCTCAGCTGGGCTCTTGAAGCCCACCTCACTGGATGCCTACTGCATCCATGGGGACCCTCTTCATTAACACACTTAGGTAAACCAGGGTGAGCTCCTCCTGTTCAGTCCATCCAGTGGGATGCATTCTGCCTGAAGTAGGGAGGAACGTCTATCTAACTTGAATAGTGCTTGAATAATGTCCAAAATCATGAGACAGCTCTCACTCCCAGTTTGTTAGCAGGGATCTGCTTATCTTCCTGCTTTCTCTTCAGGCAGGGAGAAGGGCATAGTGTCCCTGGCTAATATGTACAGGAGTGCCCAAGCTTTGGAGCAGAGGGCTTGCTCCTTGCTGCAGGGGTCCTTTCCACTGGTAACACATTTCAAGAGCAGCAACAGACTGAGAAAAGACAGCAGGAACAGTTAAAATGGCAGCTCAGATGTAGTGACCAGAATGTGCTCACTGAGCTGCCTTTAACTCAGCCTAGAGGAAACCTTCACCCAGCTGCAGTTAAAGCAAACCAAACCTGGGGTGAGCAGAGCCAGCAAGCAGGAGGGAACCCAAAAGACTCCCCTCACTGCAGGAGAAGCCTAACTACCAGCAAAGCCAGCAGCTTAACTGCATGCAATCCCTTTTCAGACCCAGGGCCTGGCCCCCTCCTCACGTTCAGCATGGAGGCATCCCTGCGGAACTCCATCAGGTCCTCGCTCAGCTTGCTCTGGTTCTCATCCAGCACATCTACGAGAGATGGACAGGCCCATAGTCACTGCAGAGTCATTGGCGGCATCCACAGGAATGGGCAGAGGACACCCACTGCCACCTAACCTCTGAACAAGGAGGGAAGAGAACCCACTGCTGTTATCAGCAAGGAAAAGCAGGAGGGTGTCTGCTACTCAAATGCAAATTGTACTTGGATGCTGAAGACCCAACACATTTCAGAGGCACGACAGGGCTGGGCACAGAAAAGGTGTCCAGGAACCATGCTCGCTCCAGGATGGCTGCATTGTTGGCTATTCAGCTCACTGATTTTTATGGGGGCTTGTGCCCATGGACTGGGCAGGAAAAAGTCACAGGAGAAAGGTGGCAGCTGCCTGAAGACATTTCTAGGACTTGCCATGTGATCAGTGACTACAGGATTAGGTCCCATGCTGTTCTGGCCACAGAAAAGTCAATGGGACCCCTATTTGTTCCTCTGCAAGGAATATCTGAACCTCCTGAAACCTGCTCAGCACCAGTTTTAAACATGGAAGAGCTAACGAAGAGCTGCTCTGTCCCTACAGCTCTGACCACAGAGCTTGTCCGGCGCAGACTCACCAAACTTGAGCTCGAGGTTCTTCTCCAGCTGGTCTATTTTCTCAGAGAGCTTCCCCAGCATAGAGCGCAGGAAGGCAATTTCCTGATCCTTCTGGGCCATTGCCACCTGCATCTCATGGAAGCGATCGTCTGTCTGCTGCAGGAACTCCTTCAGACCCTCGAACTTGCACGTCTCCAAGTGGGTCTCATAAGTGTCTTGATTTCCTATGAATGTACACCTACAAGGGGAAAGCAGACGCTGGCTGGAGCTGAGCTCACACTGGAGACCTCCTTGCTCAGCTGGCTCCTCAGAGGGAGGTCTGAGGCTCGTGGGTCCCTAGCTGTTCTGCTCCTCCTACCAGGAGCAGTGGTACTGTGGTTCACCCATCCTGCTGGGTACAGGCAACTGCAGGGCAACATAGAGGCCAAGCAGCTCCCATTCTGGCCAGGGCACTGGCCCCAAACTGAACTGTCTGTCTGTCAGTCTAGGTATTTGCAAGGAAAAGCAGATCTTGGGCAAGAGACAGAATGTGGTGTCAGTTCATGTGCTCACTGGGAGCCCAATCTAAGAGGCATCAAAACCAATGGAAAAAACTGCAGCTGACCTCGGCAGATGCTGACTTGGGCCTGCAGCATGGCAAGGAGTCAGGGCTGCTCGGTCAGGACTTGCCTTGCTCTGCTTCTGCCAAGACATCTCTTCCTGCAATAGTAACCTTAGCTGTGCATCCTGCAGGGAACCCCCAGCCTGGCCTGCACTCCTGTTCAGGTGACCATCAACCCTCTGAGGCTGACCAGCACTTCCTTTGCCCTGGAACTGGGACTGGTTTGTGAGACACTGCTACGGTGCTTGCATTAGCCTTGTACTCATCCTCCTCGCTGCGTGGCTCTGGCCACATCCACTGTTCTGACACTTTTCCAGGTTTTTCTGCCCACACACCTCAGCCTCCTCCTGGGCTGCCAGCAGGGCTTACAGCTGGGCAGCGCGACCTGCCCGTTCTCAGCAAGAGGCTCAGGGGCTGCCTTCTGCAAGTCCTGCAAGCCTGATCTCAGTCTCAGGCCAGTGCACAGCACTGGGTAGAGCTGCTCAGAGCCCATTGGGCTACCCCAAGGCTGCAGTAGCCAAAAAGCAGCTCAGAAATGAGCTCAGCGCATCCTTCCCACTAAAAACCAGCAGCTCCTTACCCATACTTGGAGTGGGGACATTTTATGTGCTCGCACTCTTTCAGATGTGCCTCCAGGTTCATTTTCAGGAGAGGTGGGCAGCTGGGGTTATTGGGGCAGCGAACCGGCCTGTAATCACAGCTGCTTTCATGATCCCTGCCCAGGGAGAGAAGCAAAAGGAGGGAAAATCAGCAATAAGCAAAAATTAATGGAAACAACACAGATCGTCAGGAAAGGAGCAAACCAGCCCTGTAAGACTGTCAAGTGATTGAAAGCCTCCTGCTCTAAGACTGCAATTACAGCTTTAAATTCTCATTTGGCCAGTAAGTTGAGAGTAGTAATAGTCCACATTTATGCAGGAAACATCTACTTCTGCAGCTGATCGACTGAGCCTTCAGGCAGCTATCAACAACAGGCAATGGCCGGGTGATAGGGAAGACAGTGAATGCATTTAGGATGGGGAAGGAGATAGATTTCAGATTCCTAGGAAATAACTAGGATAACTCCTCTTACAAAAAGAACCCTGAGGTCTCTGCTTGACCATAGCCACAGTGTTTCACCCCAGATGTGAGGTGGCTGTTTTCACAGTGTATCCCCTGTCCTGATGCTGGGACACTCAGGTAAGCTGGGAGCAGAGAACAGCATCCTTTCCCTAAGACCAGCCTGTCTGCCATCATCCTAAGATTGAGACAGCGGAAAGAACGGTCCCCTCAAGTCACCCTGCCCATTCCCACACCCCCGCATGCCCCAGCAGAGCACTGCTGGTGGGAGCTGCACTGTACCCAGGAGCCACAGGGCAGCTCAGATATGACAGCAGATTGCTGGTGGTGGAGCCCTTTCCCTGGAGAGGCTGCACGTTGGTAACAAGCCACTTACTTCCTGGCACTCAGTTTAATTGTAAACGGACATCCACGGGGGTCCACCTCGAAGGCAGTGGGCTTGCTGCTGGCTGCAGGCCGGCAGCCATACTTGCAGTGAATGAAGAGCTCCCCGATCTGCTCAGCCACCGCAATGTTGTTAACCACTACGGTCAGTTTGGCGTTGTCCACAGGGCACTTCTCTGCCAGGTGGGGAAGCAGAGAGAGAGTCAGCAAGAGATGAGACACTGCAGGAGTTGTTGTTTTTTTTTTTTGCCTTCTCTGGCCAAGACAGCCAACTCCCAGATGCATGGCAATGCAACAAGCCATGAATATTCGCACACGGTCTGTTTGTCTTGGGGCTTGGTGAGAAGCTAGTTTCTGTTAATCCATGATAATTTGAGCTAGCTGCTAGTGAAAGAAGGCTACACAATTCAACTACCTTGTGCTTGCTGAAGTGTGAGGATATTCACGGGCAGTGACCACAAATCATCATCAGATGCCCCATACTTAACCCATTCCCCCACCCAGGCCTGGAGCTCAGACCCTCTGCTGCCAGTGGGGCACTGCAGGCTAGGGATGCTGCAGAGAAGCAAAGACACAAGCTTTGAGGGCAGGAGAAAAAACTGAGCAACTCAGGATTGCAACTGCAAAGGTTTTTGCTACAAATCTATTGGTTGGGATAGATACAGCACAACGTGGTGACAGAGGGTTAGCACGCGAAGCAGAGGGACCCCTCACATGTGGAAGATGAACATCTTAAGGCAAAAAGAGCTGCTGTTTTGCTGGACTCCCCAGGGATCCTCCTCAGGGCTCGCTGTTCTGGTAATGTGAATGGCTTGGCTTTGTGCTGAACAACAGCTTTCCAAAAGGGCACAGGCTTGTGCCAAATAAACTCTTTTTCGTAGCGCAGAGTCCAAACCAAGCGGGAGCTGGTTAGGCCAGGCAGTAGCCAGCCACTTGGGCTCCACCAGGTTTCTGGAAGAGCTGGGTGAGCTAAAGGAGCTCTGTGTGCTGCTGCGCACAGGATCAGTCAGTGGCCAGAGAGCTGGCACTCATGGGATCAGGGAGGAGGGGTTTGATGGTCTCTGCCAAATAGGGCCCCCCTGTTCCTCGGATGGGCACCCACAGAAAGCTTTCTGTCTGGAATCAGTGGGTCAGCTCTGGGTGAGACATGTATTATCCTGGGATTATCCATTGCATATTCCAGGATTTGAGAACATCCTGTGCCCCAAGTGCCACGACTAGCCCTCTAGTGCCCATACCATCAGAGCTCTGAGCTGCAGAGCCACCCGTGCCCCAGCCCCTCACTGCTGCAGAGACAGCCTGTGACAGGCAGCTTGTTTTAAGCCCTTCAGACGTCTTTCTGCGGGTTTCTTTTTAAGTGAAAGCAAACAAACCAGAAAATAGTAGTGTTTTGGCTGCATCGCACAAGAACAGTTTTGTACTCACCAGATGTTAAGGCACATCTTCTACAAAATGTGTGCTGTGGAGACAAAGAAGAACAGCAGTGTCAGCGTAAACAATATTGGACAAATTATTCCCTCTGGCTAATGATGGGAAAGGTGGGAGATACCAAAGCCTGTGGCACAGGGGCCTCAGCAGCTGTTCTACCGGCTTTATAGCTCAGCACGCTCTTCAATCTGCACCACAGGGCAAAAACCAGCTGCCTGCTCAGGCAGCTAAGAGTGCAGCACAGGTCCTGTTCCTGAGAAGTATTAAGTGCATGGTTTGAAGCTTTGAGGCTTCTGTCCTGTTCAAGATCAGGCCACAGTCACGGTGCAAGCCAAAGGCATGGGCATGTTCTGCTGCACTCCTACCCTCCAAGCACGCGGTTTCTCTTCTTCATCCTCCACTTAGTCCATGTCATTCCTCTCCTTTCCCTGAGAAGTCCTCAAGGGGAAGGGGAAAGGGAATTCTGGCTTCTCCCGGTGCTTGGCCAGCCAGCCCATTGCATATATCCCTCCGTAGCTCTTCTAACGTAGCTGAAGCTGCCCTGCTCTCAGGTGGATGGGACAGCTGGTTTGTAAGCCCATTAAATGCACTGTAAATTTTTAAATAGCTCTCTATCTCTCCATTCTCAAAGCAGAAATGTAGGGTAACAATTTAACGTGATAAAGTAGCAAATTCAATCTAACAGGCTAATGAATATAAAGAGAAGAACAAAGGCTGCAGCATTTTACTGGTCCTGAACTTGCCCCGTGGGTTCTCTGGAGCCTCCTCAGCCACATTCCCCTGCCACAGGGCCAGCGCTTGGCAGCAGGGCTGGAGAGGCTGCAAGTCACTCTTCAGAGCTGTTATCTGCTGCCCTGCTCAAGCGGCCTTTTCCTGCCCTGCACAGCTGCACAGTGCTCTCTCCAGAGCTGCCAAACCAGGACTGCAAATGAAGCCAGCCTGCTTCCTGCAGCAGATTTTTTTTTCCTATATTAACCAGTAAATCTCAGTGTCTCCACGAAGAGTTGCTTACTGAAATGGTGCAGCGAAACTGCACCAACTTCCAACACCTTTGGGGATAGCACCCTCACGGCAATAAACAATCCTGCTCTCTGCTTTTTTTGCTACAGCTCCATCCTAGCAATCCAAAGCACATCAGAAGCATTAGGGAGCCTGTCACAAAGCCATCTTTCTTCACATGTAGCACAGAAGCAGGAGTAATATACAGTTTCTATTAAAACCCAGTAAAATGGAATATAGAAGAATATTCTTAATACTCCGTGCCTTTCATTAGAGGATCTCAAATCCCTTTGCAAGCATTAACTAAATGAAGGTTCAAGCCATTCTTGTTTTATAAGAAACACTTTCTTCACAACTAAAGAGCAGCCAATCCTGGGGTGCGCAGGAGGCAGCAGCACTCTGCAGAGCCCTTCAGGGCAGGGAACGAGGAGTTTTAGACCTCACTGAAGCCACACCAAGGAGACTGAATGTGGCCAGTACAGCTCTCCTGGGAAAAGCAGCCCCATTTTAAGCAAGCCCCAGGATTCTCTGGCTAACTGCAGTGTGCCTCACACACTCCGTTGCTGACTGGTTCAGCATCTCCACTCCTATGCTGGCCTGGCTTCCCTGGTCAGGGGCTGCCTCGTCTTTGCTCACTCAGGCTGACAGTCAATGGGGACAGCCACTGGGGACAGTCAGAGCTTCGCTGTAGGTCATACAGGACATTTGTGGAGCCCACGCTCGTTACTTGGAAGAGTACTGCCTTACCCCACAGGTTGTGATGACTGGATCTTTAAACACACTACAGCACAGTTGGCAGCACAGCTTCACGGACGGTTGTTCAGCAAATACCAGCGGCTCCTGAAGAGGAGGAGAGAAAGGGACAGAGAGAGCACAAGGATTAGTCCCAACGGGAGAGCCTCCAGCTCTGCAGATGGAACAAAACAACTCTTCAGTGGTGAGCCTTGGGGAGCCCGGGGCACAGGGCACACTAAGGGTTTCATTATTTTGAAATAAACTTTTGTCTGGAGCTGCTAACCTTCAGTATGTAAGAGGTAGGGGAAGAATGAAGTTGGGAATGGCTGGAGACTCTCAGCTCATCACGAACTGGGGGCCACCAGCACGTGGCAGGATCAGGACCCAACAGCAAACAGCACAGACCAACTTCTTTGCCAGAGTGACTCAAGTCACCAGAACTGCATGAGCTGTACTGCCTAGTACTTTCTGCTTGGTTGGACTGAATAGTGCATTGTCAAAAATGTCCCCTGTAATAAGCCTGAAGTTTAAAAGCAATTTTAAAGCGGCTTGCCCTTTTGTATTTTTGAAACATCCTGAAGGAAGGGCTCTTTCATTCCCTTATGAAGCAGAAACAAGATTGTTTCTGCCGCAATGGGCCCATCTCTCCAGTTTTGTTTACCAACTAAGAGGGCCGGAGTGCGGGCTCTGAGCACATCCTCCTGGAGCAACCCAGCTCTCCGCTCCATGCCAGAGCAGGGCTTCACATTTCAGAGCATTTCAAATCAATCACTGCAGTTCGGCCTGTCTTTTCATCCTATGCTGCTCTCAGAACTGCAAACACAACCCCCTGCGTTCCTAAATATGAAACACACACTTTTATCCCAGATCTGTGGCAAAATGCCGCCTGACCTTTTATGCATCCAGTCTGGTGGGTCACAAGCTAAGCTCAGCTTAAAAGTGTCCTCCCCCAACAGGAGCCACATGTGGACAATTCCTTGTACCCTCCTGGGCCTTGCAATCAAGTCAGTGGGGTGCCATGCAACCCTAAATACAGGATGGGGCTCTGAATCAGTGGGGAATTGTATTAGCCTTGCTGCCTGGGGCTAGACCACCAGCCTAAAGACTTGCAACCCCCTACTGCTCCGCAGAAGAGCCAGGGAATCACACATGGCTTTGCAAAGACTTACAGTTTTTCTGAGAAGCAGAAAAGCCTCACCATTGTCCCCTCTTTACATATAGGGAAATGGTACAAAAGGAAGCAAGGGAACTTGCAGAAGTCACTGGTGGAAACAAAATTAAAACCAGGAGTCCTGACAACCAGGCTTTTAGTTGCCAGACATCACAAAAATCTGCTTGTAATAGCCCTATGTATTCAGAAGAGTCCAATAAGTTACTCTTTTGACACTGAACTTCCTAATACTGCTCCTTCAGACAATCCCAAATACCTACTGGCTCCTCCTCTTCCTCATGGAGTGAGAACGTTGAGCGCAAGGACATGTTGGACTCAGAGTGCAATGAACGGACGGAGATAGCAGAGTCAGAGCGGCGTGGGGTGCTGATCGGAGGCTTCAAAGAGATAAAAACCAGCTCTTGTTATTGCAAATAATTCCCCCCGCTCCAAAACCCTATGCACAGACTTGAAGTGCAGTCCCCCCCCTCCAGAAAACTCAGCTGCTCCATTTGTTCATCCACTCTGCCAAGCTGCATGGAGTAGCCCCCCAAAGTAGCATGTCTCGCTGCTGTCTGCCCTTCCCAGCAGCCGGGAACACTGCATCACGCTCAGAAACAGGACAGGCATCATTCAGGTTTAACTTACTAAACCAAGCTGACATCTAAATTCCAAGCACATAACTTTCTCAAAGGTACATTCATTTGTATACTTACCGTCCACACCCGCAAAGCAATGGTTTGGAAGAATTAATCCTTCACAGAAAGCTTTGTAAATCTCCCCCAGAGACAGCTACCAGCTTCTGCAATTGCAATAATCTCTGCAGCACTTGTTGTTTCACTCACTATCTAACTTCTGCCAAATTTCTTTGCGTAAGTGTGGAGACTTCCTTCTATTCAATTCAGCAACAGACTGGCTTTGTCGCTTCCTGCTTGGGAGGGAGAGCTAAGTGGACATCGCACACACCAATCAAGAAAAATCCCATCGGTTGCGGCAGCCTTGGGATTGGTTTTGAGGGAATGCTGCCACTGGAATATTAACCAGCAGCACATCTCTAAGGGTGGAATATCAATGAGCAGCACATAACCACGATGCAATTGGGCATCAAAGTGAAACCAGAGACAATTCAAACCACAGGGTGATTGGATTTGGGGATCTGGAAGAACCAGTAGCACAGTCACTGTTGGGTTACTCTGGAAGAGATGCTGCTGGCAGACTAGGAAGAGTGAGAGAAGCAATAAGTCTTCCAAGGAGCATAACGGGAGGGCTGACAAAGAAAGGGCAGAACGAAGCCATAAGCTTCAGATGCTTAGCATCAAGAGATGGCTGCCTGCACGTATCACACCTATACGTGGCTTGACTGTAGCCTGTATCAGTCGCAAACTCCTAGAGGTGCTGGCTGGAAGGAGCTCTGGAGACCGCTGGCCCTGCTGCCCACTCAGAGAGGGACCCCCCCTGGCCCTGCATCAAGTGAGCCCTGGCACTGCCCCGCTGTAATGGGGAAAGCTGCACAGATGAGACTCTGCTACCTCGGGTTCCTGTCTTGCACTACCTCATGAGCAAAATGCTTTTTTTTTCCTCATGTTCAATCTGAACCTCCCAAGCTGCATTTTGTGTGCTTGCCCAGGGTGAAAGTGTGTGACATCAGACCTGAGGACAGACAAAGCAATGTAAGAGGCCAGTGGGGCAGTCAGGAAATTCAGGAATGAAAGGCGTAAGATGAGCTTCAGAGGCTGCTGCCTTCACCCAGAGACAGACTATACTGCAGCCTGAGCGCAGTCCTTGCTGGGCTGCAGAAGAGGAGCAGACCAGGATCCTGCTGGTTCTTCACACTGCTTTGCTTCTTAATTTTTACGATACTTGGAGCCTAGGAGCTCAGAAACACTGCATCTGCTTAGAAGCCAAAGCATAAAGCTCTCTTTCTTAAAGAAAGCATATTTATTGGCTAAATATGTAAACCTTGAGGAGGAATGGTTATAACGAGGTAAATCAATTTTATGTGTACCCATTAATTTTATTCTTTTCCTCTGCTAGTAACAGAAGTTATTAAAATAACAAGAATGACTGTGCATAGTTCCCATTCTGGAGGCAGCAGAGAGATCAGGACAGCAAATGCAGGCTCTGCAGGGAGACAGTTTTACCAAGAGCAACATCCTGCGTGGATCACCGATGGAGAGGAGGGGGACTGCAGCCCAATAGTACTTCCAGGAGGCAGGGGTGTGAAACACAGCTGAGCTAGGCTTGTGCAACACTGCGGGCTCAGCTCCCTGTGTTCTGACTGGGCTAACACTGGTGTGAACTACACAGGAGTGAAACTGATGTGCTGAGAAAGGTCACTCCACTTGAGCTGTAGTGACAACGCTGAATGGCAGAGGCGTGCGCTGGCGTTTACTGACCCTCTAGGTATCTGCAGCTCTTGTTTTCGCCAAGCAAACAAGGCTAAGATGCGAGAGACCTCAGCTCTACTGGGTTAGTCACTGCACTGCTTCCCACTCCTAGCCTGGTTATTTAGTCTGAGCTTTGCCACACCAGGCGTGTGTAGAGCAGCCAGCACAAGGGGACTGACCGCAGGGTGCTCTTGCGCTGCACACAGAATAACAGAGCACAAGGACCACAGGACCCCCACCCTGTGGGCATCAGCCCAGACTGGGGGGGGGCCCATATGCACCAAAGCCAAGGAGCGCCAGGCCCTGCTGCAGGGGCTAGGTGGCACAAGTGGCACTGCTTCGGCCAGGCTTGGATTTGGGAGGATCTGTCAGAAGGGTCCCACCTCCCCACAGCTGTGCCAGGGCTATTTCTGCACCAAACATCAAGTCCATCCTCAAACAGCCTAAGGATGGAGTGCTCAACTGGTAACTCAGTCAAGCCTCTGGTTCAGGGGTGAAGCTCCCTGTAAACAACTGAGACTTTGAACAGCCAGTCAGCTCTTCTTCCATTAGTACACATTTGTCCCAATATTCAGCTGTAATCTTTAGGCACAGTTCCCATCACGTCAGCTACAAAAGCAGCCTCCACGTGAAGGCTCTACCACAGTCCTCGTTCCTGCTCCCTGTAGGCATAGTGAGGCTGGGAACCCGTGGCACTGTTTTCAGGAAAGATGACAGGAGCCGCTCAGTAATCCCTGCCTTGCACACAGAACACGCTGCTCTGCTTTCAGTTTCATTAACAGAAGCTTTAAAAAGAAAGAAAAAGGGGCTGTGGAGGTCACAGGAGGGCTCTGACTCGTCTCCAGCTGTCTCCCTGATGCCTGACAAGCCCTTGGCAGCTTCTGGAGAAGAGAAAACTTAGCGATGAGGAAGGGAAATCCCAGATTATTTCTTGACAAAGCAAAGGAAGCTTCCTAAAAGGGTTAGTGAGAGTTTGTCTGGAGCAGCAGGCAGAGCAGGGCTGCGGCGCTGCTGGTTTGTTAGCACCTAGGGCTGCAGGCTGTTTCCTGAACCACTCATTAATCCTCTCGTTATTTTTGCATAAGAATATTTAGCACTCCAGGGAAGATGTGCTGAGACTGCCCAAGAGGACTGAGGCTTGGTCCTAGGAGAGATCGCTCATGTTCTTGGCTGCACGCCTCAGTTTGCCACACCGTAGTTTTCAAAGGAGTCAGGGGGCTTCTCCATCAGACATGGCTAAATGTAATGTCCCCCGCACGACCCGCTCCTCTGGAAAAATCCTCACCCATGCTCTGCGACAACTGCACAGCTCATGAAAAGGGTGCAGCGAGTGCGGCACTCAGCCCATGAGACCAGTGCTGACAGCCAAGGGCTTCCTGGAACAGTGGCCCGGCACCATGGGGTCAGTGATGTGATGGAGAGTTGCATTTGCCAAGGACACGAGGCAAACGTTCAAAGGACTTTTTGAAAAAACAAACACACGCTCACATGAAACACAGCAAGATCTCTGAGCAACAGAAGGAACTTTATAGGATGCTGACAATAAAGCTCTTTGCAATCTGGTGTCAAAGGTATTTTAAGAAGTGTTGCAGCTCCATACTGCTGCTGACCCCAGTCTCTGCTAGTGCCTAACTTCAGCAGCAGCAGTGATCCATCTATCCCTGGCTTGGAAGCTGGGTCTCATAACCTGACAAAGTCTACGACTTACTTTGAGGAGTCAAGTAGTCACACGGTTAATTCTTAAATAGGAGCTTGTAGTTACAGGATGTGGCTGGAGCACTAGGGATAGGAGAAGATGAAGGCCTCAGAGCTATCTGTCCATTCACTGAGGTTTGCTTTGCTGTTGCTGGTCTTGATTTGATTGATTTAGCGGATTTAATTTCTCTTTAAGCAGCTAACCCTGTTGGATCACTAAATTCCCCCAAAAACAGCTACTCAGAAATTAGCATGATGAATGAGAAAACTGGGTACAGAATTGGGAAGTACTTTTCTGCAAAGGTGTTGCGAGACATGGGACTGGTTTGTGTGAGAAGACCCCAATGATGTAATCGTCAGGAGCAGAGCATAGCCTGTGGCGTCCGACATCCCACTCTGCAGGTTTCAAACATGCTCCCTGCGGTCAGAAGCCCCATCTGGAGGCGGAAAAAGGAATGGATTTTCTGATCCTAACTGCAGGGCCAGCTGTGCTGCTGGATGGTCCATCCAAGACACCCTGATTGAGACTGACCATCCTCAGCCACAGCCCCCGACATCGCTGACAGCAGCTCTGTTTTCTCCCAAGCTCAGGAGACCCAGAGCACACGGGTCACATCAGGAGGCAGGTACACCCTCACAAGCAGGCCTGCGGGATTTGTAGCTCCTGAGCTTTGTAACCACATACCATCTTGAAAGCACCAGCAACGCCAGCCTAACACCCCAAGTCAGAAGCAGCCTCTGTGTCCCCACTGCACCAACCCTGGGAGCAGCCAGGAAATGCTGAGGCTGGTCCCGCCTCAAGTGCGGACATCTACTTCCCATGTAACGCAGTGCATGGGAATGACGAGGGAGGTAGGGAAGTCCAGAGGAGCACCCGATGTCCCTCATTTGACATATAATCAGCTAAGCCAGTCAGCAGGGGGGCTCCTGGCCACACGTACCATGCCATCGTCCTCATCTCGTGGGGAGTAGGTGAGTGTGCTGGAAGAGGACGGGGTCCGACGATGCTGTTTAAAAGTATTGGTCCCGTCAGCTTTAAAGCAAATAAAAAATAAAAAAAATAAATCAAGTATTTAGGCTCCTCAGTAACATTACCAAGCTACAGGTCAGTCTCTGTAGCTTTAAGTGTTCCTTGAAAAAGGAAAAGACTAGGGATTCCCCAATTCCAGTTCTTGACCTGGATATGTCAGTGCAGGCAGAACAATCCTGATCTCTGATAGCTCGCTGAAATGTATGCAGCCCTTTGAAGGTAGCCTGCCCAGGAAAGAGCACAGATAATATTCTACCAGGACCATAGGTTAAAAAGTACTATTAAAAGGAAACCTTATACCTCCACGTATTTCAATCACTGACAAAAATTGCTTTGATCAAAGGAGGTCTGGATATTCTTGTAGCACAAGAGAAGCATGCTAAATTAAATTGGATATATTTGTATAAAGATCATATTACTGACTTATATAAAATTTTTAATGTAAATATTCAGGAGTCCAAAACCATCTAGAGTCCAGAGTCCTGTACAAATGTAATCCAAACACGTCCCATTGCCTTATCTAAATCAGTGTCAAGTGCCACAGTTTATCTTTAGTAAAGTAAGGATATTTTTATTCCAAAATGAAACCAGACCTCATCCTACAGTCACGCCACGTGTCAGGTCTCAGACTCCTCACCTGCTAGGCTTTGAGGAACAAAGCACAAGAATTTTAAACGAGCAGGGACACTTGCACCCCCTCTTGTCTGAGTTAGAAATGGCCATGGGGGTTTTACCAGTGTCCAGAGTGACTCACAGTCAGGCAGAGAGCGAAGATGGGAATTTTCAGTGCTGGTAACAATTGCGTGAGAAGTCATGGAGATAAATAAGATTTGGGACTGAGCTCTGTATCAAACACTATTGTACTATCCTAATTTCAGCGAGGCTCTCCCAGTGGCACTGTTAAGTCTGCCTAATGGGAGAAAATTTCTGTGCATGCTCATCTCCATCATGCCTGGTGATCAGACACCATGTTAAATAACACTCGGGCTGCATAATACTAAAACCAGCACCTTGGCACCTGTCTTTAACAAACACAGTGCTTCTCCCAACAGCTTTATGATCTGTAAAATGACAACAACAACAACAACAACAAATGGTAGGAATCACACATAGTGCTCTGGGGGAGAAGCTCGATGCACGAAATACACTCACCCTTTGTGATGGTCGTCACAGCAGAGTAGGCTGGCCCAAAAGTTGTTTCCATTCTTGTCTGAAACATTGACAAAATGAAGGTCAGTGTGTATAACTGCAGCACAGCCCAAAGTCTTTACTGAACTGGGGAAAAAAATGTACATATATATTCCCAACTTTTCTCTGTGGATATTGTGATTTTTAAGAGGCAAGAAAGTACCATATTTTCAAAAGCCATCTTCATTTTCTCAAAAGAAGGGATGAGAATATAAGCAGCAGCCCTAGCCCCTATCCTCTGCCGACACCGCCGAGCCTTACCCCGTTAGTGTTTTCGGAAGTAGTGATGTTTGTTGTGCCACTGGAAAAACGATTGTAGCGAGCGTTCTTGTTTGAGCTCATAATCTAGGCCAGCACTTGTTAGTCATGGGAAGTTTGCTCTGTGGAAGACAGACAGAAAAAGAGTTAGGTTCATTGCACATATCCTGGGCTGGGAGAACAATGTCCCATAGCATTAAGTCCAAGTATTTACCTAAGCTCTCACATAAACCTGGATTTTCAGAAGCAAGTGGCAAGGTCAAAGTCAGGTTCCTTCAAATCATTCCTGGATAGGCACTCGGCATTTTCTAAAGATATGGTATCTTTTAAGGTAACTCCTTAATCACCCAAATACTGGAATACCCATAATCATTAGCTGCTTTTATAAGTACACAACTGTTTTAACAGCAGATGAGACTTCTCAGGAGACTGCTCTAAGACAGACAGCATTCCCCTGGTCAGGACACACATCAATCTTTTAAAAACGAGAGTATGTACCAGTTGTGACTGACAGTCCCGGCAGAGAAGAGCCCTATGCAGGCTCTGTATCTGGTCCTCTCTCCCTCCCCAGTTTGAGCATCAGAAAGCAGGTTACCTGCTGCTTCCCAAAACACTTTGTACAGAGCAGTGATTAGTAAGCAGGGGCCTAAAAGGGAGCCCCTTCCACAAGGCACAGCAATGGTGAGCAAAGAGCAGACTGCACCACGGCAGGCAGAGGGATTTCAGCGGAGGCCACGGACATGAGCCTGATCTTTCAGAGTGCTGGGGAACTGTGAGTGCATGGAGGGCAGAAGAGGTCTCTGGATGTAAAGCTATACCAGTAAAACCCTTATCCCATTAAGTGTGAGGCTCAAGCTGAGCTGGCCTGGACTCCAGAGCCCAGCGAGCTTGTTCACGCACAGCTTTGCAGCTCAGGCCACCTTCCAAGCATACGATAGAAACATCCCATTCGGTTACCCGGGGGTTGTGACTGCCTTCTTCCCTCCAGGACCATCCACCCCCAGATGAAGGAAGAGGAGCCCTGGAAGCTCAGCTGCCCCACATCCTCAGCTGGGTGGCAGAAAGGGATCCCAAGGGATCCCCTTTCCCATGCAGGCTGTGACGAGCTTTCTGGCACTTCCAGCCAAGGAAACCAAAGCCTAAACTTCCCTGCATCCCCAGAACTTAAGGCTGCCCCATATTCAAAAGCGTGATTAGCGCAGCCTCATCCTGTTCTTGTGATGAACTCAGTGGGAGTTTTGCTATTTAATTCAAAAGCCCTGGGCTGTACTGCTAAAAGCCACGGCTAGATCTTAGCAGAAAGCAAAAAACCCACGTTTGATTTCGTTATATTTGCATTAAAGGAATTATTTCCAGCACAGTCTGAGCTACGAGGTCAAGGAAACCATGAAAGAAACCTAACTTGGAGTTTGTGATTCTGGATCTCACTCCCAGTTTCTGCCCAGAAACAACCAGCAAAAGTCTGGATCATCACCCAGAAAGAGAAACCCTCTCCCCCCAGAAGTCAGCAGAGGGGCTCATTTATCTTCCTCTGTTTACACAGTTTTTACTAGGTTCAAGTTTGCAAAGTCAAGTATTACACAATAATAATCTGCAGAAAGACATGGAGTTTGCTTTCTTTAACCTCTGTGGAAACCTGATGCTGGCTTCGGCACAAAATCTTGCTGTTGTCCCAGCAAATCTGACAAGATGCTCTCAAAGAGTGTCCTTCAGAGCCAGGGTACCCGTAGGAAGGAGCTGCACCTCCTTTCTGGCGCCATATGGAGATGCTTCCGGCTTGAGCAGAAGTTTCCATCAGAGAAGACAAGGGCTCAGCAGGGCACTGAGCTCTCCTCCCAAGCTACCCCTTCATCCTTGCAGCTGAAAGGCACAGCTTGCACTCACAGGTGTCGCAGCCTGCCCAAGGAGACAGGGAACCTGCGCTCCAGGAATAAGCTGCTCACGAAGAATCCCAATTAAGAGAACCCTTTCTGTCCAAGCTATAGTTAAGTCTTGGTACTCACACTGCCAGCAGCAGAGTTCAAGGGCTAAGCAGACAGACAGCTGCAGTGAGGACAGACAGGCCAAAAATGGTTTACTAAGACATAACCAAAACACTTTTTTTCAGGAAAAGAGCCAACCACCCGCAAAGGGTGCCTCGGAAGAAACACCCCGCAGATGCCTGCGGCCGGCTGATGCAGAGCTCCCAGTTGCATTCAGACGCACTTGCTTCTGGCCCCAGCTGAGATGGCACCACTCTGGCCAGGCTTTCGCACTCCCGCTGCTCACACTTCCAACTTTTGGGGAGGTGAAGCGTCTTGGGTGTTTCTAGCAGTCGGTTTCTCTTATCTGAGGGTGACAAGTCCTAACCTCCAAGCTCTTTATAAAGGAGATCATTTTGATTTCTTCACTTTACAGAAAGGGAAACTGAGGCTCACAGAGAGAGATATGATCACGCAACGTAGCTGTGACCCAGGACTTGCCCCAGGCCTCCTTAGGCCCAGCCCAAGAGCATACTCACCTTCCCTGTGAGCCCCGGCTGCCTGTGCACAGGGCCAGTCACGTCCTGCACTCATGTTTTAAGCGTTATAAAGGCGATGCTCAGGATGTCCTCGACCAACACTCTGCTAATGGCCAAGAGCTCAGCCATGCCTGATGCAGCACTTTGTGTTGCTTGCTGCAGTTCTTTATCGGACAACGGTCAGGCAGCCAGATTACAGCAGCAGCACAGCCCAGGGAATCGCTTCTTGGGTCTAAACTCTGAGAAATGTTACAGTCTAAAACAAAACAAAACAAAAAAACAAAACCAAAAAACCAAACCAAAACCCCAACCAAAAACCTCAAAACCAAACCCAAGACCATCTTAAAAACAGGGATCTGGATAATGTTTTCCGCACATTTGAAAGTGCTGTCCTGGCTGTTTGCAAATGCCAGATCCCTCAGGAGGTGCTAAGCACAGGTGCTGGAGCTGTCTCAAGAACAGCAGGAATGAAGCAGTGTTGTGCTGCTGCATCATGGAGACCTGCCAAGTTTAAAGCTGGGTTCCAGCAAGCGAGAAGTTTGGCATCGGCCATCAGGATCCTTTTATTCCTCCCAGCGGTTCCTTGGAGCACAGACAGCAGAAGCATGGGGGGGCGGGGGGTGGAAAGGGCAGACAAAGCTTTTGGGTAACACACTGGCTGTGCCCCCATGAGATCCAAGCCCCACTCAGTCCCTCGCAACCTTGGGCGAGCCACTGGAGCTCTCTGCTCCCTCCCTGCACAAATCTCTTTAGTTTACCTCTTTTGCACAGTGTATCAGGACTACAAAGCCTGAAGATGAAAGAATCTTCAGATATTTGTGCAGTGTCTAGCACAAAAAGGTCTCCACCTCAGCTGGGGCCTCCAGACGATGCAGTGCTCATAAATAATGTAAAGCCAGTACTTCCATGAGCGATGACACAAACTGCCACATTTCCTGCGATTTCATGTCTCAAGGTTGCATTATCTCATGTTGAATAACACTCACGTATCCCTACAGTTCCCCTCCTGTATAGGTTCTCTACGCCTAACGATACAGCTAAGCTCACCAATCTCCAATGGAGAAGGGATTCAGCGTCCTCCTCCTCCTCCCACGTTGGGGTGGATATAGAGGGATGTGCTTTTTAGAAGGGAATTCATGATTCCTTCTTCAGAGAACCTCAGCAGCATCTACCCAACCACGCCTATCCTGCACTACTTGCAAGGAAAGAGCAGGGGATGGTCCTACCTCACCAGTCGTGACAGCATTAAGGGAACCTGGCGTATCAACTATTCCTACTGGGTTTTTAAGGCAAACAATCACTCCCAGATGGAAAGAGAGGAAGCCCATCCTTATGGAGGATTGTGAGCTGTCTGGACACTCAGGCAAAAGCTTCATCACTTTCCCATTTTCAGGGTATGTACTGCCTTCAATCATAACAGATGGGAAAGCACTCACTGCGGAGCACAGAGACAGGAAAAAAAAAAAGCATGGGGACAATGAACAGTTTGAGTAGTTTTGTAATATCATTAAACGTAGGATCTGATGTGCAACAAACAGTGACATACAGGCAGTTGGGCTACTGCAGCCAGGGAGTTATGGCCCGCCAGCCAAGGATGAGCATGACCCTTTAAATAACTGCCTTTGAAACTTCTGCGCAGGTGTCCCCCGTGGTGCAGCTCACGGGGCAACCCAGCAGCCACAGAACCGCTGACTGCTGAGAGGCGGTGAGGAGGCACATCTCCGGTTTCACCCTGTCCCAAAGCCCCGCTGAAACGGATGCAAAACGCCCTCCAACTTCAACAGATCTTGGATAAACCCAAAGAGAGGAAGGGAACGCAGGCTGGAATACAGGGATTTTCCACTCATCGTTTATAAGTGTGTCCTGCACTCTGCAGCTTGGCTGAGCCACCCACCTGCAAGCAGCAGCAGGGAGCCTGCTTCGTGTCTTCTCTGAGCAGAAACCAGAGGAATGCAAGCAATGGAAAAAATGTCGAGTGGAACATCAGCCAGTCTGTGGAACACCAGCCGCCACATGAATATCTGCTTTCAGCCCAAATCTCTGCAACCACCATATAAAGGAAGCGTTTCAACAGAGCAGACACCTCTCTAGAGCACTGTCTGACAGCTCCTTCACATCTCAGTCTTCCAAGAGGTACTGAGAAAGGCCTTTTCCAACTGATATCAAAGAAGTTAAAAGGAGGCAGAAAAGAGCTGGTGGTGTCGACATTAATACCAGCTTCCTACAGCACTTGAGAAAATCTCCACCAGATCTCAGAACCTTGGCTTGGCATCTGAACCCTGTCGGCTATGCCGTCCTGTGCTCCCAGGCCCAGAGGACGAGCATCCGTCCTGGGTGGCTGGTGTCCCTCCCGGGGGCACCCTGCCCCGGTCACAGGCAGCTCCTGCCCCTGCTCCGACTGCAGGCAGAGCTCCTCAGCGTGCAGGATCCAAGCAGAACCATGTCCTGAGGAGACACAGATTATGACACAGTGAAAGTATCAAATATTTTGTGTTACAAAACACGTGCACTCTGTGACCTAGAATAAAAAACTAATATTTACTGGAAGTCACGGAATCCTTTGGCTTGCTAAGTCCTTCTCAGATGACCAAATACAAAATCCAGAAATCCCCTGAGCATCTCCAGCAGCTCCACAGAGCAGCAGGTCAGAAGCCCTCATTCACCCAATTTTCTGGCCCAGGACTCTACAGGGTCAGGTTATGATTTCCAGCAAAACAGGTTGCAGAGGCACCCTGACACCTGCAGTGAGAGGACAGGCTCTGTTTGCTCTGAAAAGACATGGACTTCTGAAAGAATTCGTGCGTCCTGGCAGCACAGCAGCACAGGGCTGCCATCTAAACCGGAGAGGCACGCGCGGACCCCAGCTTGCAATCCCAGCCTGCGATCCAGACTCTCCTTGCCTTGAGTTTGGTGTTTGTTTTTTTTTTTTTTAACATGCAACTTTACAGTGTTTTTGACAGTAAAAAAAAAAGAGGGGGAAAAAAATCTACCCTGAAATAAGGAAGCTGTGGGGACCTGCTATTTGCTAAATCACGGCTGATAGTAACCAGATGTGAGGGAGGGGATGGGCTAGGATTCAGCATTTGCACACCACAGGAATTAGCTCAGGTTTTTAAGACTCAGCAATAAGAAAAGACTTAAAATTCCTACTTTAGTAATCCAGGCAAGGAAAAACCCGATGAGCAGTAGTTGCACAGACAGCTGGAGAAAGCAGTGCTCCTTCTCTCCACTGCGGGGGCCAACAGGTTCAGCAACAGCTGGGTGTTTCATGCCACTGCCAACCACATCGCTGCACCTCAAAGCAGGGAGGGGAATCACCCCCAGGACAAGTGTCCTGGCTGATCCTCTGGCCATGCCAAAGAGTTTGCCCAGGAGAGAGGTCTGGCAGGGCTGGCACAGGTACCTCAAGGGTCTCCCCTCCTCTTGGCCCCCGAAGCACATACACACACCTGGTTATTCCCAACACTCACCAAAAGTTCCTTACAGCCAAACTCAGGATCAAGGCCAAGGATCTGAGGGGGGACGTGGCATGAGGAGAAGGAATGGCAGAGTATCTCATCCTTCACAAACATCACGTAACCTGCCTGGTCCCAGTTAGGACCCAGTTCCTAATGTGGGAACCACACTATTGCAGGCACATTGGCACTGCTGGGGTTTGTGCTCTGGCTGCTCTCCAGGGCAAGACATGGGCACGGCACCAGATCCCGCAGGTGAAATGAGGCATCACGGCAGAGTGGCTGGCAGACACAGTGACCCATCACAGAATCCCAGAATGGCAGGGGACCTCAGGAGATCACCCAGTCCCACCCCCCTGCTCAAGCAGGCTCACCCAGAGCAGGGGGCACAGGACATTGTCCAAGCAGGGGTTGAATATCTCCAGAGAAGGAGATTCCACAGCCCGCCTGGGCAGCCTGGGCCAGGGCTCGGGCACCCTCAAAGTCAAGAAGTTCTTCCTCACGTTCAACTGGAACCTCTCATGCTTCAGTTTGTTCCCATTGTCCCTTGTCCTGGCACTGGGCACCACTGAGAAGAGTCTGGCTCTGTCCTCGTGACACCCACCCTTCAGATATTTGTACGTGTTGAGGAGATCCCCTCTCAGCCTCCTCTTCTCCAGGCTAAACAAGCCCAGCTCCCTCAGCCTTTCCTCGTAGGGGAGATGCTCCAGTCCCCTCATCAGCTTTGTAGCCCTCCTCTGGACTCTCTCCAGTAGCTCCTCATCCTTCTTGAACTGGGGAGCCCAGAACTGGATGCAGTGCTCCAGATGGGGTCTCACTGGGCAGAGCAGAGGGGGAGGATAACCTCCCTTGCCCTGCTGGCCACACTCCTCTTGATGCGCCCCAGGTTGCTACTGGCTTTCTTGGCTACAAGGGCACCCTGCTGTGCTCATGGTCAACTTGTCGTGACCTCCAGGTCCCTCTCAACAGAGCTGCTTTCCCAGCAGCTGCACAGTGCCTCTTCGCCAAGCAATCTGCAAGCGTCTCCTCCTTATGCAATCAACTGCCTGTAAAGCTCAGTGACATGTCCTACATCTGCTTTGTTCTTTTTTTTCCCCTCCCTCAGTTCACTGAAGCCGTCTCTAAGGTTATGAACCCCTGCAGAAACTGCTGGGCTGGCAAAATCATCCACAGCAGGCATGTTTGCTGGAGAGCGAGGCCAATGCGTGCAGCTGGCCTTGTGAGAAAGGCAGGCATGGGGTTATCCTGCTCCTGCTGGGAACAGGCTGTGGGTGATGTGAATTTCCTTATTTCACAGCCTGGGTATTTATGGCACAAGACACAAACTTCCATTCCTCTTACAACACCGCGGCCAGAATAGGAAGGGTTACGCATCCTTGAGAGTATTGGTACATTACTGAGGAAACACTCTGACAAAAGCTAAAATGCACCGTGCTGCTCCCACAGCCTAGCTCTACAGGACAAGGGCAAGGGCAAGGCAAGATGGTGCTGAGAGCAGGGGGTCTGCGTTTGTGGTAGTCCACGTGGTGTAGCCACCATCTTCCCCGGCTACATTGCAAGCTCTCCCACAGCTGGGGCTCCTCTCGGGGAAGCAACAGGGCTAGTAAATCCAGTCCAGTTTGGGCAGGCTCTTTGGGCACTTTGTTCTTCTGCAGTACCAAGGTATTGCCCACACTTCTACCTGTGAACTGATTCTCAGTGGCCAACAGCAACCTGGAAAGGAATGTCTCAGACCAAAGCACAACCGAGACAAGATTCATCAGCTCAAATGCCAACTCTTCTATGGAGACAACCATGGGACAGTCACTCTGGCTTTCCTGGTCAGTGTCTCTGGTGGAAACAGCACTCATTTCATAAGTGGTTGCAAATGTCATTAACAGGGCTTAAAGAATATGGTGACAAGGACTATTCAGCATCTAGTCTGACTTGTAAAACACGGGCTGTAAGAACGTGCGTGAGCTACAGCAGATCACGGAGATAGACATCTCTCAGGGCGGTCACAGGACAGGAAGCAGAGGGTGGAGCTCAATGGTCACTTCTCAGGTTAGAGAAGGCTACGCAAGGGCTCCTCCAAGAACCACTGCTGAATAAGCTTTGTCAAGGTCATAGGTGAAGATGTTGAATAAAGAGCAAGCAGAGAAATCGCCAAGTTTTCAGAGGACACTAAGGTCCTTTGAGCAGTCAAATACCACGGTGATGGTGAGGAACTCAAGAACCACTTCACAAAACTGAGATGAAAAGGTTGCAGTTGAGCTTTTACAGAGATAAATGTCAAGCAATGCATCTAGGGAAAAATAATGAAAGCAGGCCTATGCAATGCTCATTCCTGATCCGGCAGCTACAACGCAGGAAAGAGACGCTGGAGCCTCCATCGACAGTTAGCTGCAATTCTCAACCCAGAGGACAGCAGCAGACAAGCCAACGAAATGCTCAGCAGCCTCACAAAAGCTGTGGAGAACAACTGTGAGAGCATCATTTGGGTGCTACAGAAAGCCTTGACGTACCTGTCTCCCAAGTACTGTAGCAGTTCTGTTTTTTGCTTCAGAAGAAGGCCACAGTGTAGTTAGAGAAACTTCAGGGACTGACAGATAGAATGATCAATGGGATGTAGTCCCTAATCCAACTACTCTGAGCAGTGGGAAAATAGGAGGCAAATGGATGGTAGAAAGTGGCCAGGTTCATGTGCTCTCCATTAACAGCATCCATTTTCGGAACTGGGGCTAGGCAGACCGATGCTCTGACCCAGCTGGGCATTTCTTACACTCTTAGGGTGACCCCTCTGAGACCAGGCTCATACACCGAGAGGTGCAGCCAGTGCTAGAGGAACGTAAAACACAAACAGCAGTTGAGCCTTACCAACAGAGCATGGCACTTCCATCTGGTGGGGCTTTGCTTCTGTGGAACAGAAAGAATCTTTTTACTGTTTACAAGTTTTTGCATTGCTCTTAAAAGTTACACAAACTTTTCTGAGCTACTTAAAGTGAGACCACTGTACTGAGCTGTCATCAATAAAAATAAAAGTGCTATTTTTAATTGATGCTACCTTTACCAGCTCTTCAACTGACTGCAGAGCTGCAAGAGCACATTCAACAGCTGTTTGAACACTGTCATTCCTTTCTGCAAATGCAGTTCAGAAAGGGAAATCATTTTGTATTCCTAAAGGCTAACAAGTCCTTAGGATAGAAAAACTTTTTGCAATACTTCACATTAAAACCTGAAGCGGTAACTTTCAGATGTGCCTGTAGTGGGATCAGAAGTGATTGCCCTGGTGGAACAATTTTCCCCAAAGACCTAAAATCAAGTTAAAAGTTTGCAGAACAGAGGCCAATGTTCAGTGCTGTTTCCATTGACACAAAAGCCATACTCAAAGCTTTACTTCCATTTTAGGAAACCTGGAAGCATCTACCTACTACCCCATTTTTCTTACGCATAAGGTCACAGACCGGGTTTCGGTAGTGCCTGACCCCTGCACTTGAGATTAGCTTGACCTGGCTCAGTACCTGGCTACCAGGCTGACAGAACCAGGCACGCTTGGAGATCTTCCATACAAGGCCCTTAAGGAAAGGTGCTTTAAAAGTCAGCCCAAACATTACAGTGCTGCATGCTGTTCCTTTCATGGCTTGTGATCCTTCTTCCCACATCCTCACTCAAAGAACAGACCCATTTGGGGACCTTCACATTATTAAATTGTGGATTTGATTAAGAAAAAAGAAAAAAACAAACCAACCCAGCCCCCAAAATAACAACCTCCTACCCCTCCAAGACGAAAATCTCAGTCCTGCTGCTGTTTCCTGAGAGGGAATGGGTATCTCCTCTGTGCAAGGCAGGTCATGGTACAAGATATCATTGACACAAGGCAACTCTGAAGATATCATGCCAACCGTATCTTGGGCTGCATCCCCAGCAGCGTGGCCAGCATCAAGGGAGGGGATTCTGCCCCTCTGCTCCACTCTGGTGAGACCCCCCTGGAGCCCTGCATCCAGATCGGGGGTCACCAGCACAAGAAGGACATGGACCTGTTGGAGCGAGGCCAGAGGAGGCCACCGAAGCTACAAGGTGAGGCTGGGAGAGTTGGGGTTGTTGGGCCTGAAGGAAAGAAGGCTCCGGGCAGACCTTATTGTGGCCTTTGAATACTTAAAGGGGGCTTATAAGAAAGATGGGGACAATCTTCTTAGCAGGGCCCATAGCAAATAGGGCAAGGGATAATGGTTTTAAACTAAAAGAGGGTAGATTTAGACTATATATAAGGAAGAAATTTTTTACAACGAGGGTGGCAAAACACTGGCACAGGTTGCCCAGAGAGGTGGTGGAGGCGCCATCCCTGGAAACATTTAGGGTTGGGTTGGACAGGGCCCTGAGCAACCTCATGTAGTTGAAGATGTCCCTGCTTATGGCAGGGGGGTTGGACAAGATGGCCACTAAAGGTCCCTTCCAGCTCAAACCATTCTATATCACACTTCAAAAGCTAAGAATAGTCACCAACACAAATCACACCAGAACTGGTGCTAACTGGTTTTCCTCAGCCTTGTGGCTGCTGAGACCACACGGACCTGTGGACCAGCTGAGTCTCTGCTGCTGGTTTCCCTGCTGCAAAATGGCCTGCAGGAATCTGGTAGATAGATGGGCTTGCAACTCATTTTAAAAAAACTCTTAAGCCACGCCAGGTCAGCAGCAAAGCCTGGTTCTGGAGAGATTCAGCCTCTCTCCTGGCAGGACAGTACACGAGGAAGCAAAGCCTTTGTTTGGAAAGCTTCAATCTTGGTCAATCGGTTCAGAAGCAGCACGAGCTCACACAGAAAATCCCCCTGCAGACAGACCCTGAACTCCCTTCAGCACCTCTCACCTCCGTCCTGCACGGTGCTGACACGAGCACTTCAGCAAGGCTGTTACCGAGACTTGCCCACGAAAACCAGAAACTAGTCCATCCTCAGCCATTCTTGTCCCACCCTTGGCCAGTAACTTACCAAAGTTCAAAAGCCTGCTCTCAGCTGGCCTGGGAAGTGAGTTAAACACCAATAAATGTACTAAGATTTTAGCGGACGCTGCATCCTGTCTCCTCCAAGGAAGCTTCTCTTGCCTGCTCGTTCTCCTTTCCTAGAGCCACCCTGCTAGACCCAAGGCAGAGTTTCTTCACTACTCCATTCTGCAATTGCAGTGCAGTCACTGAGCGTTTTTCCAACTGCTTCGCCTCACAGGTGGCTGCACTCCTCTGGAAAGGTTTAATCGCTCCTATCGCATTATGGGATTCTTCCAGATTAAAGTCCTAAGAAACCTGAGCCCATAATCATTGCTCCAAACGCACAAAGTATCACTTCCACCCCTGCTCCCCGCCAACATCCTCCAAAGCTTGGAAACTTCATGACACGCTCTTGCTGTGCCCCCTGGGTGCAATTAGACCATGTTAAAGAGCCATGTGAAATGCATCAGCTCCTTCACAAAAAAACCCAACCAAACAATCCAGTAAGTTTCAGTCACCTGCTTTTTTGCTGTACTGTCTCTCCTCAGACTATGCTTGCTGCTAGGGAGTGTTAGCCAGCGACTGAGAAAGGGAGAAAACCGTAGTGCCTTACAGGTAGCCTGGCAGCTGGGCAAAATACAATCAAACTAGCGATGTCCTGCCCCTTGATGAACAAGCATTGAATCCTCAATTCCTGAAGAAATCAGTGGATGTGGACACTTCCACCGTGGCAAATCTACTGACAACTTTCAGACAGAAGGACCATCCAGCGCCCCACAGCCACCTAACACCACGGTAGGAAAGCTGGATTTAAATTACTCCCCCGGTGTACCATTAGCAGCTGTACCATAGCCACGATGACTTAGGGAGAGGCAGCGGGAGATAGGGCCTCTTCTCGCAAACCTCGTTTCTCTGCTCACAACTTCACCTAAAGAATATTGAGGATTTCCTATTTCTGAAACCACCAGAAGCAACCTCAGAAAACGCTTGCTGCGTGGTTGCACAGCCACATGTTACACGTCCTTGCAAAGGTCACTCTGAAGGATCACAAAAATCAGCATAATACAGCTCCAGCTAGCTGGACAGGTGACAGGTACCCATTTCTAAACTGGCACTGGATTTCACATACCTCCTGCTTCTACACTAAGATCTAGATACAGGCATGAAAACAGTTCCTCCCTCACTACTGTCCACGACTGCTGAAGCACCGCAGCCTCCCGGGAATGCTGCTGACACAGACTCGACATCCAGCACCCAGGGCAAACAATTTACCTTGCAGGAAACTCACCATCATCTGCCCCAGCTGGCACGGAGCGGCAAAGCCCAGCAAGACGCTGCCATGACTAAGTTCCTGAGTCGCGGGCAGGCTTTTCCTCGGTCAAAATGTCTCTTTCGCTATCTGTGTGAGTGTATGTGTGTATTGCTCTCAAGTGATGTAAACAGAAAGGCATGCAGAGCAGTGGGTGATATGTAAATTCAGCTGGAAAATCCCACAGCTCAGCCAATCTCCGTGCTGCCTCACAGCTTTGCCCTGGCTGTTCCGAGATTGAAGAGTTTTAGTCCGGTGCAGAAAAACACACCCCTCTCTTAGCGCACACTGATTTATTCCTCTGATCAGAGACACCTCCAGGGACAGGATGGCTCACTTTAAAGGGAATTTGAGTTTCTCACCCTCTTTAGATAGTTTCCAAACTATTCATAAAACTATCATAGAATCACAGAATCCCAGGTTGGAAGGGATCTCAAGGATCATCTGGTCCAACCTTTCTAGGCAAGAGCACAGTCCAGACGAGATGGCCCAGCATCCTGTCCAGCTGAGGCTTCAAAGTGTCCAATGTGGCGGAGACCACCCCTCCCCTGGGGAGATTATTCCAGTGGGTGACTGTTCTCATGGAAAAACATTTTCCTCTCACATCTAATGGGAATCTCCCCAAGAGCAACTTGTGCCCATTCCCCCTTGTCCTCTCCATGGGACTCGTTGTGGAAAGGGAGTCTCCATCTTCTTTGTAGCCTAGAGGTATCTCAGGTACTGGTACGTGGTGATGAGATGCCCTCTGAGCCTCCTTTGCTCAAGGCTGAACAAATATCAAGCAGCCTAACAAACAGCAACACAGCCTTTGCTTGTAGGGACAAACTGGATTTCCCTAACCCAGTTAACTAAGAATTGCCACAGGAGGCAGAGCTTTCCTGGGCCAGTGAGCAGGCCTCACCCGAAAGACAGGCACTGACAGTGGGGGACTTCTACTGCCAGGATACCCACCCCACGCAGGAGAATGACGTGCTGAGGCTCTCTCAGGAGCAGGCACTGCTCGGAGAGCCCTTGCCCTGCGCCAGCACCCAATACGCCTCCTGCAGTTTTAGACAAAGCAGCAAGGTAACTCTGAGGAAGCTCTGAACTCAGGCTGGCCAATGCCTTGGGCTCCTGACGGAGTTGCTGAGCTTGAGAGAAGGGCAACGCGTACCCCTGTAAGCAACCACCCACCTCCTGCCAGGTGGCCGCTATGTCCCCAACCCATGGGCACAGGGCCGTGTCAGTGTGTGCCTCATCATGCCCATGGCAAAGAAGTACAGCCAGAGAAGACAAGGGGCATAAAAATCAGGAGGAAAGAGTTCTGACAGACTGAACTTGTCCACATAATCTGAGTATTTACTTAGTGAAACCAGGAAGGATTTTCTCACAAACGCATTTTGCCTGGCACAACTGGGCTTGGCTGAGACAATGTGAGAGGCAGGTACGATCACACTTTGGGAAGTGCCACAGTCATGGCTAGTGGGGGCTAGGAAGGTCCCACGGAACAGGCAAACATGCAGCCAGCATGAAGTCAACTGAAGCTGCAAAACGCTCAGCACTGCTCAGGACCAACCCTGACAATACAGCCACTTCATGCAGGGCAGAACAGGCACCAGCACCACCACATGGTGCTCAGCAATGCCCCAGCAGTGGGGTTGTGTTTGTGGAGCCCCAGGAAGGGAACAGTTGACTGCTGAAGGGCTTCAGTCCGGGCACGCAAACTCACCTGTGGTGCTTCATGAGGGCCATCTGAGGCTGCACTGCTACAGGAGCGGGCAGTCATGGGCCCAGCCCCACCACTCTCGCGCTGCAGAGTATCTGGTATCCCCATGAGATCCCTTGGGTCATGGAACCAAACTGCCCAAAAACTATAGATTTGGCTTTTTTTTTTTTTTCCCCCTTGGGTTCAATCAACATTGTGAAAATTTATCTTTGAGTGTTATCAGTGAAGGTACCTGCATTCCCTGACCGAACGTTCTGGTCACTCTGGTTTGACTTAGGTTTCCCACTGCCACTTGGTTCCTTCCTGCAGGGCAGTTTCACCTGCAAGAGATCTGCTGCTGCACACTGCAGCGAAGCAAACCGCAAAGCCAGATCTTTCTGTGTGGTCGTGGTTGGATTTACCCTGGCTTTTCTCAGCCTTACTCGAGACCAGCAGTGCCCAGGGTGGGGGACCCCAGGACTCGGAGGGGGACCCAGCAGACAGTTCCCCGCTCTTACAGTTTTCTGCAATGACTCCCTAGGTGTGCAACAAGGACAGCGCTGTCTGTTCTCTCACTCCTTGTCAATGGGGTGATAGCCCACTCTGCAGATGTGTGGTTAGTAGACTCCTCTACAGTACTCGATACAACACAGCCCTGGTTTTCAGGGGTTATCTTCAGAACAATGCACTTTCTGTGATGAACTACCTCCCCTCCTCGTGCAGCTCCCAGGGAGCTGTGTAAGGGCTGCTATGGACGTGGTTGACTTTCTCACGCCACTTGCCCTAAGCAAGGGCTTTCTGGAACCGTCCTTGACGCCCACAGACCTCTCCCTGCAAACCCAACAAATGCCGTGGGTGTAAGCAAGAGTCACCGACAGACAAGCGCTTGAAGCCAAAATGCCACAGCCATTTAATGGGAATACTAACTGCTTAAGACAGATTGAAAAGAATACATCACCAGGGTGAAAAAGGAGGCAAAATTAAAGTGCTGGGATTGAAACAAAGTGTTTGGCAATGTTGTCAAAGTTAAAAAAAATAACTGGAGGCCATAGTTCTTCACAACTCACCTATCCCCTAGAGGGTGCAATAGCCTGGACCTGGCTTGCTACAGACATACCAAACCCAACTAAATTATCTGCCAGCTTTCTTCTCATGCTTATCGGAGCCCAGCAGAGCCTGCCTGAGCCATTGTCTTTAATGCCGACAGAGCTCAAAAGCAAGCTGAACTGCAAGGAAGTCCTCACTTCTGGCTTTCACGCAACACAACAGGATCGCCAGGTCACAGACACAGACCAAACCAGAGAAAAGCGTTTGACAGCAAGCCCATCGGAGAGCAGCGGCTGTGCGCTGGCAGTAGAATAAGGCAGAACCAAACAGTGCACTTGAAGTGGAAGGAGAATAGCGCAATTGCACTGCCTGCTCCGAAAGGAGATGTGTAATTGCCTCGGGGCAGTTACGGAGAGCTACCACCAAATATCGTACGTTGTGCAAGTTCGGAAAGCAAAGCACAAGGCAACGCGGTTACGGGGAGGTCGGGAGAGAACCGTCAGCAACACGTGCCACAAGTAGGACAAGTCATGGAGCAGAAAAAGGCAAAAGTAAGCACTCACCACCATGGGACACATCAAAGCGCAAAGGGAAGGCAGCCGGGGCGAAGGCCGCACGACACGGACAGGATCCCCGAGGCCCGGCCGCCGCAGGAGGTGACACGCCAGCTCCTCCGTGCACTTCGGAGATCAGGCTGGCAGCCGCACAGAGTTTGAAGCCCAGCACACAGCCCCCCGGGGAAGGGGACCAGGCGGCAGAGGCCGCGGCAGCCCCGCCAGGCGGGCGGCAGCCCCGAGCAGCTCCGCAGCGCCCGGGGGAGCCGCCGCAGGCACCTCCGCAGAGCGTGGCCGCCCGCCCGCGCCGCCCCTCCGCGGGGAGCCCGCAGCTCGGCGCCCCTGGCCCCACCGCCCAGCCCGGCCCTTCCCCTCACGGAGCCCCCAACAGCGCCAGGCCCAGCCGCCTCCCCTCAGCCGGGGGCTCCCCTCAGCCCAGCCCCATTCGTACCTGGCAGCGGCGGCGGCCGGAGCGTCAGTGCCCGGCCCCGGCACATCGCGACCGCGGGCCTGCTCCCCGCTCGCCTAGCGGGACGGAAGCCGCCCGGGACGGAAGCCCCGCGCTCCTCGGGACTTGTAGTCCAGCACGCCGCCTTCCGCCTGATCTATCGCCGCGCCTCCGCGACGCCGGGACTACAGTTCCCAGCAGCACTCGCGGCCCAGGGCTGATTGGCGCTTTCCCAGTCGCCCTACGCTACAACCACTGCTGCTACTGGCTTGGCTCGGCCTCCTCCAGGGGCCAATCAGACGGCGGCAGACCACCACCTCGGGCCACGCTGCGCCGCGCGGCGCCATTGGAGGGAGGAAGGGCGGCAACCAATAAGTGCTGGGGGAGACGTCAGGGCGATCACGCCAACCGCTCGTGATTGGCCGCGCGGGGAGGCAGCCTGACCAATAGCGACGTGGGGGAACTATAAAGGCTGCAGCGGGGGCACGCCGCAGGTCTTTCCAGTCAGGAGGTGAGGAGGGTGGTTCTGGTGGCGGGGCGGGTAGCGGGGCGGGCCGGTGATGATCGCTATCTGCCTTTCTGACACCTCGTCTGAGGGCGGTGGGAGGCCGCGGCCCCTGCTGACCATCCACGGCTGAGGCCCGACGGAGCTCCGGCGGGGCCGGGCCCGGCGGTGTGGGCCCGCTCTCACCGCCCTGCCTTCTCTCCCTCAGGGGCTGGTGGGAATCGGATCGTACCGGCGAGAAGAGGATCGGGGCGGTGAGGCGGGGGCGATGAACGGCGGCTTGGGAGCCCGGGGGCGGGCAGCCTTGTTGGGGCCTGGGCGGTGCGGCCTGGCCACTCGTGCCCGAACGGCGGTAAAATGGCGGCATCGCTTGTTCCTAGCGTGCATCCCCGGCTCTGCGGCCGGGCTCGGGCGGGTGAAGGGGGAGCTGGAGCGGCTCCTTGGCGGCCTCGGCCCGCGTAGGCCGCAAGCTCTGGAGCAGAGCTAAAAAAAACCGTACTGGGGTTGCTGTTTCTCCCGCTGTACACAAGCTCTGGAGCAGAGCTAAAAAAAAACCGTACTGGGGTTGCTGTTTCTCCCGCTGTACAACCTGGGACCCAGGGCAGTTTTTAAAGCACCAAAAAGCAGCTGCAGAAGTGCCCGAAGTACAAGAAATCACCAGTCATCGACTGTCACTCCACGGTGGCTTGAAGTACGTGTAATGGCAGGCGCTGGGCACAGCAGTGTGGGTGATGAGAAGGACTCAAGGGCAGCAGTTCTCACAGTATCTGTGAACTCCAGTGCTAGCTTAAATCTTGGAGTCCTTGAGGCTAGCTAGCTTTTTAATAAAGTTTTTAAAAGATTTGTTTTGCTTTTACTTGTGTTCTTCACAAATCCCACACGGGGTGGGGGGAGGGTGCATGTAAAACCACAACCCAGCAGACCATTTCTCCTAATGCTGTTCACTTGAAGGGAACCAGAGCATCTTAAATCCTGCACTGTGGCTTAGCTTAGCCCAGCTCCTGTTAATTCTTGCTGGGTGTGTTGGAGCACCTGAACCTGTGCTGGCAGTAGAAGGATCTAGGTGGGCTCAAGAATGAGCTGAGCTCTTCGAATGGTTATTAAATGGTGTGGGTGTGTTATGTTAGATGATCAAAATACCATTGTAGCCACAAAGATTATTAAAAAAATTTATTAACAGGAATGAAACAAAAGCTGTAAACAAAGAGCCAGCAAAAATGGAGGAGTTGCATGTAATACCGAGTCCTCTGGCTTGTTTGAATGCACTGAGCCATTCTTCATCGCCTGGTGGCAGCAGAGGCCTGTGTAAGGAGATGCCAAATAACAGTCTGAGGAAGAGCTTGGTGGGTGCTGGGAGACCGGTTGTATGGAGGGAACTTGTGACTGGGAGTGATGGGGGCTGAGCCTGGCTTAAAGTTTAGGTGTAACACACCAAATGCAGTTGTGATGTCTCTGCTGCAGTGGTGTTAACTCCCAGCAGGTGTATTTAAAGCACTCCAAAGGGGAGCATTTATATCTTTCTTGAATTAGTTTTTAAACTGGTTTTGGTCCCAAGTAGAGCTGTAAGCTTTTTCTTCAAGCCTGCAAGACGCAAGGCTCCCCCGCCCTGCGAGGAAGAGAGAAGGCAGCAACCTGACAGCAGCCTTAGGAATGCTGCCAGTTATTTTTGCTCTTGGGGAGATTCCCTGTAGCTTCTGGGGTGGCGTCTGCAGCGACTGGCGCCGCTCCTGCACTGCTAAGGCCGGGCTGAGAAAATGCAGTGCTGGAGGCAGACTGGGGCACAGATCCGCTATTGGAGCTGCTTTTGGAGCTGCTCTGTGCCTCTGCTGGGCTGGCCCTTCCCTGAACGGCTGGGATACCAAAACTTAGCCAGCTCAGGACTAGAGGAAAAAAAAAAATCCCACTCCCTTGTTTTATTTTGTAATCTCAGCCAGCAAGCGGGTGCTACGCAGCCCAGAATGAGGGTGGAGGTGGCTGTAAGATGAGTGGCTTCGTGTAGGAGACATGAGTCAAGTAGCAGCTACAGGAGCACAGCGAAGCTCACCAAAGCAGTGTGAAACAGCGTGTTTTACAGATTCTGCGCCTGCTTTTTGACAGCACTCGATAACGTGCAGAGCCTCCCTGTGTTCTGTTGCTACCTGCGAACAAATCTCAAGAGAGTGTCCGTGGCAGGCGTTACCACCTTTTAGAGCATTTTAATGCCTTTAAGGGTATTTCGGAGAAAGTCTCAGCTGAGGAATGGGTGGCTGCTGCTCCAGTGGGAGCAGCTGTGCCCAGTGCTGGCTGTCCCCTGGGATCGGCTGTGCTGGGCCCCGGGGAGGCCCTGCCTGCCATTCCCCTACTGCCCCTGCTGCCAGCAGAGCTTGCCTGCTTCCTCCTGCTGTGCTGGCAGCAGGGGCCGTGCAGGAAGGGTTGTTTTGGTTTTTGTTTTTTTTTTTTTTTTTCAATAAATAATTTAAATAAAATTTAAATCAGACAGCTGAAAGACTTATTTCTCTCTAAAAAGCTATTTAGGAAAAAAAAAATGCTCTGTTTGCAGTAGGTTTGGTTTAGGATCCGTTTTCATAGTTATCGTGCAGGATCCACTTTAAGCAGTAGCTGCTCGTTTTTCTGTAGCTCCGAGGAGCCCCTGCCTGCCCGAATGGTGCACGGGAGCTGCTGAGGGTCTTTGCGCATGTCAGGAACGTGGTGCCGGAGCCAACACCCCGAGCAAAGCACAGGGCAGGGGCGTCCGAACCGACTGCTGAGAGCGCTGGCACTTGGCTGGTGATTGGAGGATGGGTTGTTTTATTTTAAGCGTCCCGTTTAGGGCAGCGCGGGGAGGTTCTATGCGGTGGGCACCCGGTGTCGCGTGTGTGGAATTCTCAAAGAAGGAAATTGCCAAAGGCCAAACGCTTTGGCCAAATTCAAATTTGTACTTAGAAGGGCATCTGTAAAAAGAAAAGCCAACTGCCTGACACAGACCAAAGGGGCGAGGAGTCCATCAAAGAGAGCTGGCAGAGTCTGAAACCTGCGGAAACGATGCCTACAGCATCCCCCCCAGCTTGCTTCAGTTAACAGAAAGAGCTGTCCCAAGACGACTCTGAAGATATCAAAGCATTGTTGCAGTCTAAAAACGTTACCACACTTACATGAAGGTATTTAGAATAAGCTGCAATTTCTTCTCAATTAAAGTACTAGGAACAGCAGTAGTAGTAAGAGAACTGAAGCCTTTACCAAACAGATGAACATCCAGGGAATCTCTGTGCGCCAGGGAGGTTAGCAGGAGCTCGCTCAAACAGGTGGCTAAGCTCTTTGTCTTCTGCAGGGAGGAGGAGAAACCTTCATCGAGGAGGTGTGTTACACCACACGGAAGATATAAGTAAGTGACATCAAAAATGGTTGCCTTGAAAACAAGTCCTTCCTGTGTGCCCCAGGCCAGGGGTCTGAAAAGCTGAATTCCAGCTGCACGGGGAAAGAAAAGGGAATTTGGGACTTTTTCCTACCCGGATGTTTGGTGCGGAGAAGGCACTCGTTCCCCTTAAGTCACACCGTGATCCCTACTAACACTACAGAAGCCTTATAACACTCCTGGCTACTGCTGAACCGGTCGAGACAGCCGGGTCTACCAGCTCCGGCCCTGGAATGAGTGACACCAGCCCACACCAGTCCCTTCCTGAATGCCCACCTCCCACTTGCATGGGGATGAGCGGGTGCGATCCAAGTGGGAGCGACAGGCCAGGGAAGCCGGAGGGCTTGCAGTGCGGATGGATGTGACGGGGGCTTGGGGGGCGGTGGCTGTGGCTGCAGCGTGGCCAGCATCCGTCCCAGCCAAGCAAGCTTTTTCTGCTGCTGCTTCCATTCCCCCTGTCTCCACTCACCTTTTAGGCAGATACAGACACGACAGACAGACATGCACACACTGTCCACGAGGAGAGAGCGCAGGCACAAACACTTGGCATGAGTCTGTACAAATGCACCGGGCGCATTAGGACCTGCAGCAGCCCGAGCCTCTCACTTCCTTCTTCACATAGTCGTGGAGCTTGAATTTGGGCTCATTGGGCAGCTTCATGGACCTGTGCTTCAGTTCCCTGTGGGAAGGGGACAAACTCATTACTTTTCTGCCTATGCCGCTTGCTTTTAAGCTGCCCAGCCCAGCTCAGTTGAACCTGACTTGGCCTAGATGGTTTGCTAAAGCTCCCCAGGACGAGACACTTCATAGCTCACATGGGACAGCAAGTACCTGCCAGCCCAAGAACTGGAGGTGGGAGCCCAAGGAATGAAAAGGTGGGTGACAGTGCCAGCCTTTATCTCGAAGACTGCTCTCCCCCTCTCCGGGAGAGGTGCCCAGCATGGCTGCCGCACCAGTCACTTACTTTGCAATGGCTGTGAACGCTAATTCAACATTGAGGCCACTTTTCGCACTGGTCTCCATAAAGGGCACGCCGTACTCCTGCGGGACAAGACACACCGGCATCAAAAACATCACCTGGGGCGTCCCCAGGGGCTCGGCAGCTCCCGGCTCGCACCAAGCCCCAGCCGACATCGGTGCCCCCTGCGCAAGCTCATATCCCGCCCTGGGAGAGGGGCTCTGCCCAGTGGGCAGGAAAAGCTGAGCAAGGGTTCACAGTTCAGGCGTTTCTTACACAGGTTCAGAAATAATTTTTGAGGACAAAGAAGTGAGAAACGTTAGTGGACGCTTAGAGGACGACGAGCAGATGAGGAGGAAGAGGAGAGCAGGGTAAAGGAAGAAAAGCAAAGCGCTCCCAGATGTCTTTTGGGTCAGACTGGTCTCCAGTTCAGCGTTCCATTGGTGTACATCATCAAGCACACGTTGGCGTGCTCACACATCCCCTGTCAGAGCATGTAACAACCGGCTCCACCGTGGCAGACGGACACCCTCACCTACCTTGGCTAATTTTTCTCCATCTTCCCTTTTCACCACTCTGTCCTGGGCTGAATCCACCTGCCAACGGTAACGGCAAAGAGCAATTTGGGATGACTTGGAAGGTCAGCGGTAGGTAACCCCCGTGCCCACTTAGCCCTCCCAGGCTCCCCTGCCCACGGCTGCAGTGCTGTTGTGGGACAGAAGGGGAGGAAGAGGAGGCTCCAGCGAAGCCATGGGGCCGGGCTCACCTTGTTCCCTAGTAACATGAGGACCACGTCTTGCTGCGCATATTCATGGATCTCTGTCAGCCAAGCCTGGAGGGAGACAGCCAGAGAGAGGTGTTAGCAACAGCTCTGGGAGGAAGAGGAGGAGGATGAGGGGCTGCCCCGGTCCTGGCCACACTCTGTGGGAAATGCTGCTCTCCCCGAGCAATGCTGGGAGGCGTTACGTGGGCGCAGGGAGGAGGCAGATGGGGGTTAGATGCAAAACAAAAAGCCCAGCTCAGAAACTCAGCTGTGCGGGGCAGGAGCACAGTGGGTGCCACAAGTCCCCTGCGATTCAGCAGCACCCTGGGAGAGGAGCTGCCTCCTTCCCCGCGGCTCGGCAGGAGAAGCCAGCCAGCAGCCAGACAAGCGGGTGCCCTGGGGTGCTGACCAAGCTCCTGTTGCCAAGGATAATAGCAGCCTTTCAACCCCGCTGCCCGCTCTGTCTGACCACAGGCACTTGTAGGACACTAGCCCCTTGTTTGGGACATTAAGGCTAAACCCCCTTTTGGAGGATAAGGCTGAGGGTTTGCTCCGGGACGTGCCCCATGCCTGAGTTCCACACGCACTGTCGCTGTGCTGAGCACGCTTGTCCTGGCAGGCGACTGAACCTGCTTCCCCAAGCCATGGGGTGGCTTCCCTGCCTTCTAATCCAGCCTAATCTAATCAAACCTGTCCTAATTCCCTGTAATCCCTGACCCCACAGCTTGAGTGACCAGTTACTGCCTCCTGGGCAGGCAGCGCTGCTGCAGCCTGTGCCCCAGCTCTGAGCATCGGCGCTGCGCGATCCCTGCTCCACCACCACTCCTCACCCAACAGCATCCTGCATCATCCCCCAGCTGGCCAGGAAAGCAAGGGATGAGTTCGGATTAGACAGAGACCCCAATGCACATGGAGGGAGCCCCTGGGACCCCATCACATCCTGGCTGGGTTCAGGGCACTCAGCTCCACAGATGGGTTGGTCCAAGGGACACACAGTCATTCCTGACAACGCCCTCAGCTCCCTTCTGGCACTGCTCCCCCTCCATCCTTCTTTCCAGTGCCTCACACTCGCCCTGGGCACTCGTTCCCCCATACCAGGGCCATGGGTGCCCTTGGGCGTCCCTCCCGCAGCCGTTCCTCCTGCATCCCCGAGAGCCAATGCTGAAGATGGGGCCACACTCCCCAGCAGCGGTAAAACCTCCAAGTGATTTTTCCATCTGGTTGCCAGATGACAACCTCAGTGCAGACCCACAGCCTGGGTAACAACCAGCACTCGCTCTCCATTACACCTGGCAGCAGGCGTCTCTCCCTGAGCCATCCAGCTGGAAAATGCCACTGCTGGCCAGCCCCCAGCTCCCACGCTTGCAGGAAGCGCTGGTGACATGGGAGCAGGGTGGCAGGACATGCCCCATCCCCCCCACCAGCACTGTGGGTGCAGGGGGGTGTCAGGCACATGGCTGATGGAAGGGTGCTCTAGAGCAGGGGCAGCTCCAGGCACCTGGGGCCAGGGTGGTGCCAGACCCCCAGGCGCCGGTGTAGCAGATCACGGCTCCCCGCTCCCTGCCGCGAGATGTTAATACCAGCACGGCACCTCCCGCGCTACTGAACAGGGTGTTTTTGCAGGCAGGCAGCCTGCTCGCCGCAGCCGCTCATGGTGTACTCCACGTCTGGGACATGAGCAATTACATCCCATTCATTCAGGGCTAATTGCGCCCGGGACTCACAGTGTGCTCTGCCGGCACTGGCGTAGGTGGTCCCCAACAGCCGCACAGGTCTGGCGGGGTGAGAGGAGGGGACACAGCGCCAGGTCCTCCTGCTCCCTGCACAGCGACGGGTGGCATTTGCTCTCCCCATGCTGGCAGATTCAACAGAGCCCTCTTTTCTGACACCGTACCCCAGCACCCCTGAAGCACCCATGCAGGGGCTCAGGGGCAGCCAGGAGGGCCAGCAGACTCGGGCAGCACAAGGGGCAGGGAGGGCAAGGTCTGCTGGGGGTGAGGAGTAGGCAGCAGGATGTGACCCTCTCCCCTGCCTGGGTTTGGCACTAAGGTGGCAACTAACTAAGGTGGCAACTAACTAAGGTGGCAACTAACTCAGGCGGCAACTAACTAAGGCGGCAACGCGCCCTGCAAGCCTGACCCTTCGGGACCCGAAGGTGCAGAGGAGCACGAGGGAGCAGCTCACTCGGTAACGCTGCCTGCACTCGTTTACCAGAGCAAATTCTCCAGCCAGTGCTGTAATTACACACAGCATTAATTTGCCGGTGAAGTGAATCCACCCCCCCTTTTATTTGCTGTGAAAGGGAAAACCTTCTCTGTGCGTCCTCTGCTGTCCTTGCAGGCAGACCTGCTGTCAGACAGGCGCTCGGTGTCAACCCCCGCCCTTCGATTGAGGCTCAGGCTTCCCACACGCATCTCCTGCAGCATGCACCCCCCCGGGGCCGACCCACAACAGCCACCCAGCCCATCGCACACAAGGGACGGGCAGGAGGGGCATGGGGGGGCTGCTGTACCTGGATGTTGTCAAAGGATGCTTTGTTGGTGACATCGTAGAGCAGGAGCAGGGCTGCGGAGAGAGGGACGGTGCATTAGTGCTGGTGCTGCGGTTGCCGGGCCGGAGCTTGGCCAAGCAGAGCCCATGGCTCAGAGTTTGCTCTGCACCGCTCCCCGAGGCAGCGCACGCCCCACTGCAGGTCACGCCTGGGGACACGGCCTTAAAACATCACTGGGGGGCCTGCTGTAAAATATAAAGCAAGACGCGTAAATCCACTAGGGGCAATGCCTTAGGCACGTAACGTTTGCACCTCGACATGCAGAGGCTCCTCCATCCTTGGTGGCTGCTTCCCACGGGGAAATCACTCGGGTGATCCCGATTCACCCAGCCTGGAGTCGTGGCTTGGGACCCTGAAAAGCTGGAGGGAGGGGGCTGCCCCCTGGGAAGCAGAGGTGGCCATGCTTACCGTGGGCGTCCCGGTAGTAGGCATGGGTGACACTGCGGAAGCGCTCCTGCCCGGCCGTGTCCCAGATCTGGAAGGCAGATGGGAATGGGGGGGTCAGCCATGACCTGCGGCCACACGGGCTGAGGGACCCACCCAGCACCAAAACCAACACTGAAGCAAATGGCACGGTGCAAGCCCAGGAAGCTCCTTTTGCTTCTAGGGACAGCACTAGGAAAAATGACAAGCGCAATAAATATTGAAGCAGCACCTCCCTGCTCCTCAGCGCATGGAGATGACGGTGCGTGGCAAAGGGCTCCCAACATGTGCCTTAATCAGAAAATCCATCCAGCAGATGGATGCGTGGGGACCGACTGATTTAATTTATCAGTTTTTAATGCAGCGATACATTTGCACAGTGCCACGCTGCTGTCAGGGGAAGATCAGCGCTAACATTGTTAGTGAGCTCTGGGCAAAGGGTTCAGAGAAACGATCCAGTCTCAGGGGGCTGGAGGGGGGACACGTGAAGTTTCTCACTTGTCCCACAGGCTGGACACAGGTTGAGCCAGGGGATGTGGATCCCTTTGGAGGAGCTCTGTCCCTCTCACCACCCAAAGCAGGAGCTGCCTGGAAACACTGGGCAAACCCTGCAGGTGCTGCTCCGGTCTCACCGGCTCCAGCTAGAGCCACCGGCCAGGAGGCGGATGGGCTGGGACGGGGGTCATGGCTGCCAGAGCAGCCCCCAGCCTCGAGCAGGCTCCCGATGAGGGGAGAGAGCAGCTGGAAGGGCTTGTAAGGCTACCCTGGGGCGGGAGATGCCGATAGCGAAGGGTGGAGATGGGGGACCCACTTCTGGGGTGTTCCTCTGCCGAGGGGCTTTGCCCAGCCCCAAACACCCGAGGGGGGGGGGAGGGGGGGAAGGGAGCTGCTACCAGGGCCACGGGGACATACCTGCAGCTTCACCTTCACCCCATCCACTGTCAGCACCTTATTCTGAAAGAGAAGAGGAAGGGCGGTGAGGGACACCGAGGGTCCCGGGGGGGACAGGCACAGTCTGAGCCCCCGGGCTGGTCTCTGCTCCCTGTTTTTTGAACTTGCATACACCAGTCCCAGCACCCAATGGAGCCATTTGTGCCCGATGGAGCCATTGCAGCCAGAAAGTCATTCCCCGTGTGTGCCACAAGTCACGTCTCTTTGGGTAGTTAAACCTCCCGTCTGCAAGGCTGATTTAGTGTGGAGCGTGGCTCGGGCTAGAAGACCTCTGGCAATAAATTAACGAGCACCAGCATCCCACCTTAACGGCCTTCCAAAGACACAGCCAACTACTCCATATTCAGTTAGCAACTTAAAAATAACTCCTCTTCCTGCTGTATGTACCCATTTTTCTCTCAGTGAGCACCGGTTTCTCTCTCAGGCTTGGTTGTTTGGCTTTTTTTTTTCCCCCCTGTTTTCCTTATTTTTAGCAGGAAAGGTGGGAAGGAGGAGAGGGGGCAGCATCCCTCCGCACTGCCCCAAGGGGTTTTCTCCAAAGCCAACAGGAAAGTTTTTGCAATGGGCTGGAGCACGCCCTGGCAGAGCCCCCTGGGGCGGCCGTGCCAGCCAGCGAGGGCAGGGGATGGATCCTGACTGCATCCCAGGGTGACTGGCCTGGCGAGCTGCACCAGGCTCTCCAAGCTTTAATGAAACCCAATCCCAACAATCCAGCAACCCCAGAGGAAGGAGTCGAGAAGAGATTAATTTGCCTGCTTGATCCACCAAAACCAGCACAGTAATCAACAGGACGTGACGAAACCATTGCAAGGGAACAGCGCACCTGTGTGGGATGCCCAGGGCTGCCCCGACCCTGGGTGGGCTCCGCAGGCTCTGCCCCACTCCCCACCTTCCCTGGCACCAACCGGCCGGAGCACAGGCTCTGCCCCGGCTCACCCCCAGCACTGCGCAGCTCCGGCACCACCAAAACCTTCCCAGGCAAACGGTGGCAGGCGTGTGCCAAGGGCCACCCCATCCCACACCACTCGGCACCAAGTACCGGGCACCTTGGGTTGCCAGCGCCTGCCATTACCCTGCTAGGACAGCGCCAGTGCGGCTCTTCATTTGGATGTTTTTAATTAGGGCAGAGGGAGCGCCCTGGCTCCTGCACATCTACACCCACCGAACAGCGAGGACATGGACGAGGAGGAGAGGGCAGGAGTGGGCCGGATTGCTAAATTTGCACAGTCTGCTAAAGCAGGCACAGGGGAGACGATTGCGGTTTATAAATACCTTCAGAGGCAGTGACCGAGACGAGGGAGGGGAATGATTCACAGCCTGGGAGCGGTAAAAATATGCTGCCAGGCTGCGGGGTGGGGGAGCCGAGACGGGCTCAGCGAGCCGGCCAGGGGCTCGGGACCAGCTCGCCGTGCCCCACGCACGGAGCCAAGCCTTTCCCCAGGACACAAAGCCAGGGCCGCTGAAGGCTTGAAGGGCTCAAAACTGAGAGTCCCCACTGCTGCCAGGCGAGCCATCCCTGGGGTGGAAACACGCACCACAGTCAACGGCACTGAGAAAATCCGAGCAGAGGAGCTGCCATCCCAGAGCACGGAGAACCGCACTGCCAGGCACCCCTTCCGTGGGTGAGACAGAGCAGATTTACCTTCTGCAGAAGATTCAGTTTCTACCCTCAGTTTGTCCTCCAATAACCTGGGTCCTACCACAGGAGCCAGTGCAGCACCGGAGGTGCCAGCACATCCTGCAAGGTGGAGGGGGTGGGAGCCCCACAGGCTCCTCACCAGCACGATGCTCACCCAAATGCCGTCCCCAGTCGGTGGCAATCAGCCGCTGATGTCACCTGCCAGGGACCGCAGCAGGGACTCTGCAGCTCTGCCAGGAGCTGTAGAGGCTGGAAAGCTCTCGGTGCGTCCCTGTTGGCCCCGGAGTGCCCGGCTGCTCCACATCTCTGCACAAGCACCAGCAGCCCTCACAGGGGACGAGGACGCTTGGTGTGATGGGTGATGACAAGGGACAACGACACCAGGAGCTTCATGTTAAAACTGCACCAAACTAGCGCCCTTCCCCACGCAGGCCCAGCACCCCCAGCTCAGGGGAGAGCGTGTGCCGGGGGGCGGCTGTGCCCAGGGACGCAGCCACGTTCCCAGCGTGGCCATGCCCCAAGGGTGACCGGCCACCACAAGCGGGAGGGAGGGATGGAGCACATGGCCCTGAGCATGGACCAGCTGAGCCAAAGCAACCACAAAGCATCTGGTGAGCAGCCAAAAAAGCTGAAGCTGTGGTGCTGCACCTCATGCATCAACCTCCACTTCAGGAGCTTAATTAAAGGCAAAGCTGGCAGCAGCAGGATTCGCACTAATTACGACTGACCTACATTTTAGGGAGGGGGAAACGCTTAAACCTTATTAAAGGCTGCACATGGATCTGGGCGCTGCTGGACTGGGCTGGGGCAAAAAAATGGGAGCCCCCGGGGTTTCAGTGGGGAACAGAGCGGCGTTCAGGGCATTTGCAGAGACACTCCTGCAGGCAGGACACACAGCCAGAGCTGTCTGGAGCAGCGGCTCCTGCCTGCACCCCTGTCTGCACCCCAGCACAGGGCAGCTGCAAAATGCGGGTGAAGAAGCCGAGCAGAAGGTGGGAGGCGCGAGGCGGGAAAAGGCAGGGGCTGCTGCCAGCAGCACGCAGCAGCTCCCATCGGCGCCACGTGAACCAGTCGCCCAAGTCTTCCCCCGTACCACATTAACAGACTTTCCACCTTCCAGTTGTTGTTATTTTTTCAAGGAGCTGCAGTTCAATTCCATACCCACAGCCCTTCAAGGCACAGCTGGGGGGGTTAACAACTAATAAGCATCCAAATACAAAAGACGACGTGTGTCAATGCACTGAAACATGGAATGTGCTGCCAGCGCCGCCAGGCCCGACCGCAGCGAGCCGGGGGTTGTGCTCTTCAGGGCTCGTTCTTAATTTTGCACAGTTTAACATAACCGGGCAATACTCGCAGCAGGCCACCCGCCATGCAAAAGCCGGCAGGGAAGCTGTCCCCGCAACTCAGCTCTGTTGTCGCCCCTTGCAATTTCAGTTTTTATGCGTCCTTTTTCCTGGGGCTTTGACAATGTTATTAAAATACCTTCTAGCAGGGGCTGCAGAGGAATGCCTGGGGCGCCTTTCTTGGAGGAACACGATGCTCGTAAGTTAAAATAACCCTCAGGACGTCAGAGTTGGAACCTTGCAGAGGCAGGAAAAATTAAATTACCAAGTGCAGATGGTCCGCAATTAAGAGCGGTGTTATCAACACACCAACAGCCCCGCTGGCTGCAGCCCCGGCACGATCCCACCCCAGCGACCGCAGCGCAAATGCGGCCGTTTGCCGGCAGAGGGGAGGAAGGACAAAAGCGCTCATGACAGGGTGAAATGGCACTGCTCCCCAAAACGATGACAGACAATGCTCCCACCCAAACCAAGGTGCCCCCACGCTGCTCTTGGGTCAGCTCGGCAGTGGCTGCAGTTTGGGTAATGCCGCTCCCCCGGTCCACAGGTTCCCCATGGTGCCAGGAGTGACCGGCACATCCCAGCCTGTCTGCGGAGCCCGCGCCAGCGCTGGCTGCAGTGTAACCCAGGGTGAGCAATCGCACAACAACCCGGCCACTCCCCAGCTTTTCCATGCATTAGCTCTTTAATTAAAGCCTTAAAAATTAAATCGGATACATGGATTAACTCGCTTCACAATTAATCTGACAAATGGAAAGCTGCTTGCTGACACCACTCAGGCGCCAGCAAGGGGGAACCTTTCACCCTGGCTGCCCAGCGCCTCGCATGGGTGCTGGCTCAAACAATGCTGCCCAGGAGCACCCACCAACACGCACCCACCCACCCAAGCATCCCCCTGCGCCAGCGGGCACAGCACGGCACATCTGGGCATGGCTGCAGCCTGGCATGCATGGCCCCAGAGTGGGGAGAGGGGCCGGGCAGCGTTTGGGGGCTGGCGGAGGGACCCTGCCTGGCCCACAGCCCTGCTCCTCCCCAAATCATTGGGGTTGTTGCCGGGAGAGGAGAGAAACTTGGGGGGCTGCGGGGTCCCAGCAGGGACCAAGTGCACCCGTCCCTAGCGCCACTGCTGCGGTGGGCTTGGCCCCAGAGCTAGGGGGGGTCTGGCCCCCAGCCGTCCCCATCTCCACTTAAAAATTGTAAAACAAAAACCCCGAAGCCCATGTTGTTAGTGCGCTTTGGAGGCAGCCCCTGTGGTTGACCAGGGGAGAGTTCCTGCGGAAAGTGGAAAAAATTGCACTAGCGAATACACACCAAACCTGACCGAAGGCGGCCGGGGCACCAGCTGAGTTAATTAGCGGCAGTAATGGCTCTGCCGTGGGCTGCAGGACCGACAGCGCAGCCACCCAGCAAACTTCATTAGGGCTGCGGCGTCACACACGTGCGCCGGCCAGGTCCCCATCACCACTCGGGAGCACGCAGGGAGTGGGTGACAGATCAGGGCATCCATTATTTTTAGGAAGCCAGGAGGAAAAGAGCAGCACAGCAGGGGCGAGCTGGATGAAGGGATGCTGGGGGACCCCAGCCCCATGCTGAGGCAGGATCCAGATCCAAATTCCCACTCGGCAAAGCCCGGGGAGCCCCCGCCTCCACAATCCCAAACGCTCCCATGCCGGGAGGAGCGGGAATGCAGTTGTGATGGAGCCGTAGCAGACAGACAAATAAACATCACCTCCGAAAGCGGCTGTAAAAATAGATTAAGGATCGATATGGAAATCTGCCCAAAACAGCAGGACACTGCATTAAATTTGCTCATTAAAACCCTGAAGTTTTCCCACAGGCGTGCGTGCCACTGCCAGCAAGCTGGTCCTGGTGGCTCAGCATCTTCCCCAGCCACAGCAGCCTGGCTCAGGGACAGCCCAGCCCTCTGCCAAGGTCAGGGCTCAAAGAGCAGCCCCCCTTTGCTCCTTCAGTACAAGCAGTTCTCAAAAAAACCTGGTCCCTCCAGATTAAAGCAGCCAAATTGGGTAATTTTTTTGAGACTGGAAATGAAAAAAATGACTTTTCATTTGAGGAAAAAAACAAAAACAACAAAACACAACCAAATTGGCCAACATAGGGGGTGCCAGGAGGCTGGGACACAGCGGTGGCAGGGTCTGGCTCTCAGCATGGACCAGCTGAGCAGGCTTTGGGCAAGGAGCCGGAGCTTTTCCCACCCTCCAGCTCTGCATCATTTACCAGCCTGTGCGCAACCCTGGCACAGCACGGGGAGCACGGCACGGGGAGCACGGCAGCAGCTCGGCGCCAGCCCAGGGCCCCCGGGGTGAGCGAGCACCCGGCAGGTTTCAGCTCTGCCATCCCCGCCATGGGATTCAGCATCCAGGAGAGCGGCCGTGCCCAGCAGCCCGGCCCAGTGCCACTGGGAAACTGCAGGCAGGAGCCCCAAGCGCAGCTGTGCCCGAGGCTGGTGCCATAGACCCAACCTCGAGGAAAAAGCTTTTGTTGGAGAAACTTCCCTGGCAGCAGCTGCTTTGAAAACATCCTGTTATTCCTGCTGGGGGTACCAAAAGGGCAGAGAGTGGGAGGCCAATATTGCACAAGGATCTGCACTTCTGAAATCAAGATGCGTTCGGTGACCTGGACCAAATCTTTACGTTTCAGCAATGGCGAGCAGACGGCAGAGCAGCAAGAGCAGCACTGAGCTCTCCTCTCGACTCCATGCAAGCTTTCGAAGCACACCACGGCGGGGCTGCTCGGCCCATCACCGGTCCACGCAGCACCTTGATGGAGAACACTGCTGGCCAGCCCCAGCTTCGGAAAAAGCCATTTCAGAAGCACATGCCCTGCAAGAGGGGACGGAACAGCCCAACACTGCACTGCAGCCTGCGGAAAGCCACCGGGGACAGTGAAAGGAGGGCAGGGACAGGGGCTGGATGCAGGGGGTCCCATCCCCCGCCGTGCCAAGTCCTGCTGGAGGACAGCCCGTCCGCTGGGAAACATCTTTGCTGATCATCCTCCTCCTCCTCAGCTGCAGAGCAGCAACAAGTGCAGCTCTGCTGGGCCAGCACTGGCGACGTGCCCCCGGCACGCGTCTCGGGGGAGCCCCAGGGGGACCAGGGCAGCCAGCCCAGCTCGCCATGGTTCGCTCCGCCTCATCCCATAAATCTGCTGAGAGAGAAAACCCGACCGTTCATCTTCCAGGGCAGGTGATTAATTTCCTCAGCAGCACTGTCCATTTGCACTCTGCAGCTAAAGATAGAAACCTCTTCCTTGGTTTTTTGTTTTTTTTTTTCCCCAGGACTTGCACACTCCTGCCTGCACCACAGCCAGCCGCCGATCCCTGGTGCCAATAACCTTTCAGAAACGATAACGTGTTGGCGCTCACTGCTCAGTTCAACAGCAGACCCCGCGAAAAGCAGATTAACGTGGCACCTTGCGGCACACAGCACTTCTGAGCTGCTCTGCTGCTGGAGCCAGCCCTGCACCCCCCTTGTCGCCTCCTGTGAGGGGTCACCTCCCTGCCTCCCCTCTCCCCCTGCACGCTGCGTCCTGGCCAGGGCACAACCTGCTCCGCACGCTGCAGGTGAGACAGGAGAACGGCAAGCCCTGCCCTATACAAATTGCCCCAACCTGTGGTCTCCAGGGGGGCACGGACCCTCCATGCTGCCCTGCGGAGCCCCTCGCCTCCCCAGGCAGTGCAGCCCCTTGCACCCCGCAAACGCCACAGGGGTGCCTGCAGCACTGATCTTTGTCAAGAGCCACGTCCGCTACAAAAGCACAATTGACATCTCCCTGGCTGCCAGTCTTACAGGAGATAAAGAGTCAAGGCCCTCATTAGAGCAGACACGCTGAAGAATTAGTGACTTATCTTCTATTCACATCAGTCTGCACATAAAAGGTTTTTCTGGCAAGGAGAAGAGAATCCTGTCTTAGGGACAGATTAGAGGTAAAAGGATCTGGTTAGGATCACATGTTTTAAAATAAAGGCATGCTCTGCTTCTCGGCATTGCCCACGGCAGCCGTGTCCCACAGCCACCCGGCTCCCGGCGCTGGTGGAGCCATACCAGGTCGGTGATGCTTTCCCCCCAGCCTGGCTGCTCCGTCTAACCAGCAAGTCCGAGCCCTGGGGACGATCAAGGGAGGCGCAGGCAGACACAACCAAGACTTATCAATGCTTTTAAGCCCAACAGGGCCACTCAGGCTCATCCCAACAAGCAGGAGACGCAGCCGTGCAAGGCTTTCAGATGTCCCCACCACTTCGGAGCAAGGCTGCGCCCCAGCCCCATGGGCAGCCATGGAAACTGGGTTTTCCAGCCTTAAAAATCCACAGGATAGGATCTGCTACAGCAGCCCTGGAGACCAGAGCCACCAGAAAGCCGAAGCCAGCAGGAAGGCTGCAAGGGCTGACAGGGACCAGCCAGGTCACGGGAACAGATGGAGCCTGTGGCCGCATCCCTCCTCCCTACCTGGGGACAGTCTGCGGCAGCTCCCTCACCACCCTGGGCTGCATTACTCACCCCTTCAGTCTCTGTTTTTTTTCTAATTTATAATAGAAGAGATATTTTTAAAAATATCCCTGCTTACTTCTAAACCAGGCAGCCTTGGAAACAAAGGGGGCAGAGATGGCTCACGCAGATCCGTGCCAATACTGAGAATAAGTAACATGGCGCTCAACATATTTATCTTCATTTTCTTCATCAAGGACATACCGTGCTGCAAAGCAGAACAAGAATCTCTACAGAGCGTTTATTGCAATATCATTTCTCATTTACAGCAAACACAGCGGCTGTCAATGCCACAAGAATGAAAAATGGGTCATCCATTACTGTTACATAGGGAATTTTTTACTCTGTTCCGGGGGGGAAATAAAGCCTCACATCAGTTTTTGTGCCACAGAAGCCAGTCCCAGTGTCAGAAGTGCCGCTGTACCCAGCGCTCCCATCGCTGCAGGCGGTTGGAGCAGCGGGAGCCACAGGGGCACCCCCAGCCTGGCAGGATGAGCCCTGGGGGGCTGCAAGCCCCTGGCTCACCCCCGCACACCTGAGCAGCCCTCAGGCATGGCAGGTAAATTAGGAAAGATTAATTTTTCCTGCTGTTATGCTTGGTCCAAACATTTTTCATTTGCCCTATCCCAGTCTGAAGAATATTATAATTTCAGAGCTACAAAACCAGCCTTCTAGGCAGCCTCACCTGCCCCCAGGATGATCCCTGCTATAAAACACAGCTTTCCCGAAGGCAGTGGGGTCACTTTGCCCAGAGGAAGATGATGCTGAGAAAGGCTCCGGGGCTCCGGCCACCAAGACCCTCCTGCACAGCACAGTGCCTGCAACTGGCTGTACCTGCAGCCAGAGGCACAGCTGGGCTTCTTTGTGTCAGAGGGCTGGCACCTAAAGGGATGGAAATTCACCCAAAGTTTCAGAGAAGGCTTTGCAATCCAATTAAAAAAAGAAAAAAAAAAATTCAGGTCTGAATATCCAGCAGCAAACATCCTGGTAGCATCTGTACCACAGCATCTTCTGCAAACGACGTTGCAAACAGCATTACTAAATAGCACTTCTCTTCCCTAAAAAAAAAAAAAAGATAAGTCTCCAAAGACCTGACAAATGAATCTGTAGCTTTTTATCACACACACGCACGCATCCTTCACCGGCGGCTAAGGCAATCAGCTCTCAAAAGCCGTGTTCTCGCTGAGCAGCAAGCCTGAGTCCAGCTGAATCCTTCAAAGGATTCAAGGAAAAGAGTGACTGAGCAATTCTAATGAGATTTTCTGAAGTCCGTATGAGTCCATTAAGACCCTGGAAATGGCCCACACCAGGTCTCGATGCTCACCAGTGGGCACCGGGAGGTCCGGGGGACACGGCCAGGCTGGGAACGCAGGGCAAACCCTGCTCGCGGGCAGCTGGGCATGACTGCAAGACACAAGCACTTGCAAACCATTTTGCAAACAAAACTGAACCAGAACCCACATGCAGTTGCCTTATTTTACTTTTTTTTTTGTTGCACCAGGGACATGCCTTGGAAAGCCCAAGCCTGGAGCGGCCAGGTCCACAGGAGAGGATTCCCACCTCTGTGCCACGCTGCGGGGCTGATCCCCCAGAGAATCAATTGCACCCTGAAGCTGCACCGCTCCCCGCCGCTCTCCCTCGGCAAGACCCCAGCCATGCCAGGCCCTGCGGGTCCGCCAGCGTGCCGAGCTTTTGGGAGCAACCTGATCTCATGTGTGTATTATTCAGGAGGGAAAAAACACATCTGCCATGCATTAACGCTTGCTTGGGAACAAAGTTATTTTAGGCATTGTCAAGCACTACTCACATTAATTCATGCACATTTATAAATGCAGCACATTAATGTATTTAAGAAAGTTCGGGCTGCAATCCCACCCGCCGAGCCCCGGCACTGCAGGGAGCCACCTCGCCAAGCTGTGACTCACCCCGATGCAAGGGGCACGGTGTGCACCCCTATCGCAGCGAGACTCAGCTCCCCAAGCTCAGTTCCTCCTCACTAACTAAATTAAGTGCCCTTGGTGCTGCTCTCCGAGGTCTGCCAGCACCACGGCACACAGCACCACCGCTGGCACCGCGCTCTCATTTTTGTGTGCGTCCCACATCCCAGAGCAGGGCGATGCCGCAGGGGCTGGTCCCTTCCTGGCAAAGCCCTCTGGAAAGCAGCAGGCACAGTGCTCAGGCCTGGGAGTGCTCGTCCCCCATGGCAGGTCACACTCCAGCACTGTCGTGCTGGCTCATTTTGGGTGTTTGCATCCAACCCTGCAGCTCTCTTGGGTCAGCAAAGCCCCAGGAGAGGCAGCAGCGATGAGCACCCTGGTGCGCGCTGCCGCTCAGCTGAGTGCCACTTACCTGCTGCGGTGACAGCGGGCAGAGGGAGGGAGGGCCATCTCCTCCTTTTATTCCCCTTCCTCGCAACACAAACCTCTGGTCCCAGGCAGAGACAGGTGGGGTCACCCCTCTTGGGGGCTCCAGCTCCCCCAGTTCTGCCAGCCACTGCTGTTGCCTGCAGGGCTGCTGTGCCTGCACCATGGCAATGCACCGCAGGGATGCTGCATGGCAAGAGACCGCAGGGATGCACCGGAGGGATGCTGCATGGCAAGAGACCGCAGGGATGCACCGCATGGATGCTCCATGGCAAGAGACCGCAGGGACGCCCTTCTCCCAAACACAGTGCAGCAGGATTCACTGGGAAGCAATTCCCAGCCCAGCTCTGGTCCCATCACATCAGCCACATGTCCCCAGCCCACATCAGCAAACTGTAGCAGGCCTAGGAAAGAGCTGGGGAAGAAGACGGCCTTCCCTGCCGTACTGGTTTTGGCTGGGAAAGAGCATGGACACTGGTGGCCAGGCTCCCTGAGCAGGGGGAGAGCAGGTCCACGGGGCTCAGGACCCAGGGCCATTCAAGCTGCTCGGGGGTGGCTTCAGGCCGCGTGTTCCTTCGGCACTTAGAGGAAAAAGAAAAGCCCACTCATCTGAAACCCAGGATGCGTGATCTCCTGGGAACGCTTTTCCTTCAGAGAGCACTGACTCACACGAGCCCAAGGAAGCCCACACCCATGGCGTAATGGCGCGAGATGCTTCCCAGCCCTGGCCCCGCTGCCTCCACGCACCCCACACCATGACCACATGGCACCCCACGGCCTCTCAGCCCCTACGGGAACACCCAAGAGCATTTGGTTACAGCAGAAAATAAATGCAACCAGTGACGGCTGCCTGGGGCAGTGCGGCACGGCCGTCACAGCACCGGGGTCTCTTCCCAGCCCTGCCCTGCTGCTCTGGGGAGGTGCACAGGCACACAGCACGGCACGGCGGGCTCATGCCCCGAAAGCTGCATCCCCGCCAGCCCGGCAGAGCTGCCAGTCCTTCCCCGAGGCTGGCGCTGCTCAGGGCTGCGTGGGCTGGCCAGCGCCACTGCCAAAAACTCGCGCCGCGCTCTAAAAATTGATGCTAAGAGTAGCAACAATCCCCCGGTGTTTCCGCTGAGGCGTGCAGCAAACAGGGTGACACTGAAAGCGGGTGAACCCGCAGGGGCTTTGCAGCCGGCGGGGCAGGAGGGCGAGCGCCCAGCTGCACCAGGGAAACGATGCTGTCCTGCTGCAGCCAGGACCCCGGAGAAACGGCTGCTTCCCTGCAGCTCCGGAGAGCAGAGTGTGCATAACACTAGGGGAAAAAAAAACCAACAAAAAAACCAAATTAAAGTCCAGCCATCTGGCTGCACAAGCATCGGGAAGGGCTCCCTGCACACCCAGGAACGGGACTGGACTGACCCTGTGCCGCCTGGGTATCCGAATCCCTGTTGCAGGACGGATGCTCATCCAGGGACCAGCCCCCTCCGACAGGGAGGCCCCTGGACAGGGTCTTCCCTATGAACTCCCCAGTAATGAGGCTGGGCTGAATTATTCATCCAGCCACGCAATTGTGTTTTCCCTAGTCACCGGGCCAGGGGAAGCAGTGAGGCACGGAAGCATGGCCATCAAGCAGCACGGGGGAAGCAAACCCTGGCAATTCAGACCAAATTCAGCATCAGGGACAGGCAAGGTCCTGCCAGTGGGGTCTGCACTCCCTGGAGAGGCTGGGACTCCCTGGATGCCTCCAGCAGCCTCCTGCACTTGGCTTTGGGGGAAAAAAACAAAAAAATCATTAACAGGGGGTTGTTTCAAGGTTGAGAGCAACAGGCACAGGAGTGCCGACCCCAACAGCTCTCCCTGGCGGGAAGGGCACCGGGAGATGGGGTTGGTTCAGCATTGTTATGGGGAACGAGGAGCAGCAGCATCGACGCTGGGGCCGGACCCCCCGCTCCTCCCCGGCCACGCCCGGCACGCGTGGCGCCACAGGTGCGGATCGCAGCGGGTGGCGGCGTGGCAGTGCCTCGCTAATAACCGCGTTAATGCCATCGAACACGCGGTCGGACCCACGTGGGGGTCGGGGGTGGCCGCACCGTTGCCGTGGAGACGCCCGCGCAAGCAAAGCTGGAAAAGCCAAAGCTTCCATTTCCCCAGCGTGTCACTTGGGCCCCGGAACATCGCGGCTCGACGGGAAGGAGGAAAACATCCACGGATACGGGCGGACTGAGCAAGGGCTGACGAGGCAGATGGCGTCGCGGCATCCGACCCGGGCAGCTTCGGCTGCATGGATGCAGCTGGGCACGGCTCCCCGCCACTCCCCTCCTTCCAATAAAATTTTAAAAAACCCACACAAAATGAAACCAAACCTGCCCAGATGTTCACAGCAGGACCAGTTGCATCCTCAGAGAGGTACTGCTGGTCTCACGACCTCTGGAAGTCAACCCCCCCTGGCCCCAGACCCCTACGTCTGCAACACAAACACCTCCGCAGCCCGAAGCATCACCAAGACCCCTGGACCCCTGCTGGGCTCCTCCTCACCCTGGGACAGCCTCCGACTGGGGCAACGGGCAGCACCCTTGGAAGCTGAATGAGCACAAGCCCCCAGCACATATTAGTTACAGTCAAGAAGTATTTTTTCCCGATGCAGACATAAAGATGAAATATTTGCTGTTGCTTTCGAGAGGTCCTGCAATCCTTCAAGGCAATGACTCGGTGCTTAGCCAGGATTAAAAATGCTGCATGCCCCCGTTAGACAAACAAAGCTGCATGAGTTACACCACTCTGCCAGAGATGGCTCGGCGGGGGAGCAGGGGCAGCTCCGTCGCTCTCGGATGGAGTCAGCAGCACGTACGGCGGCTTCTCTCCCCGGCTCCTGGGCTGCCAGCAGGGCCAGGAGCCACGCAGGCAGCACGGTGCAGCCAAGCAAAGGTGAGCATGGCCCCAGCTCTGCCTGGCCATGGGCACACGATGGCACCGCACAGTGCTCAGCCAGTCCCATGCTCCAGGGCAGGGATGTCCCCATGGTGCCACCAGCACTGCCCCGGGCAGGAATCCCACAGCTCCCTGTGCTTCCCTGGCTACCCTCCTCCTCCTCCTCGGGGCTCCCTACTAGCAGCCACCGCGGGTCCCCCCACTCGCTGCATCCCTCACCTGACCCCAGGACAACGCTGCTGACAAAATATTTTGCCTCCCAAGGCTCCCCCACAAACACGGCTCCGATCCACTTGAAAAGGATCATTTTTCCCTTCCCCCCTCCACTACCACCACCACCAAAGGGGGACAATTTTCTGCCAGCACCCGCTCTTCCAGGCTTCAGAGCGGCCCATAGCTGCCTTCGGATTTGCCGTGCCGATACTCAGTGTTAACATTGCAGGGCCCAGCAAAAGCCCCTTCAACAGGATTGACCTGACCTCTGTTTCCATGGCTCAGGTCTCTCCACCCTTTGCAGATGTGAGGAGGAGAGCGGCTCTTTGGGAAGAGGACGAAGGGGCAGGGGTTTTTGGGAAAGGATGAGGCGCAGTCAGTGCCCGGCGAGCTCGGCTGGAGACGGCTCCCCCCACACCAGCTTTCCGGGAGAGACGGTGATGTCCCACTGCAGCTCTCCCCAGCTCTGCCGAACCCATGATCGGCACCTCGGTACCTCACCCTTCCCCACGTGCACACGGAGATCACCGGCATCCACACTGGGAATAAAATGAAGCCTGCTGGGAGCAAATAATTAATCAGCAGTAATGAAATGAGTCAGCGGGGAAGCAGCAAGGGCTCAGAGGGGCTGATCAAGGCGGGACCCTAAATGCCCATCACAGGGGTGGCAGTGGGGGGCAGAGATGCCCCAAAGCCCACCCATCCCCGCCGGCTCAGCTGCCTCTCCCCTCTGCTTTCAAAGAAAAATCCAATTCTGCACAGCCGAATTCAATATTTTATCACAAATAAAAGATGAAAGTAAAATTAAGCCAAATGTATTCCATTAAATATTCAAACCATTTAGACTTACTCTAGACCCATTTAAATGTTTTATCGGCTCTAAAACGCTCCCTTGCAGGCTCTGGCACCACGAGCAGACCCAGGGTAATGCCTGGCTCCGCACCGGGGCAGCTGGTGCTCCAGCACCCGAATTGGCCTCCCCCAGGGCCAATTTCTCCCCTAGCAACACCCAGAGCACCCACACTGGGGCACAGCTGATGCTCCAGCACCCAAATTGGCCTCCCCAGGGCCAGTTTCTCCCCTGGCACACCTGCATGCCCACAGCCTTCCTCCAGCACCATTGTCCTCCTTGCCCCGCTCCCTCGGAGCCTGTTAAGCTGGAGCGAAGCAGGGAGAGGGGCACCATCCCGCACCCCTGAGGATGCGGGGATGAGCAATCCCCAGCAGCAGCTCCACCGCACCCCACCATCCCCGCGGGAGACGGGTGCTGCAGCGAGGACACTCGCATCAGCTGCTCCGCCACCCCGCACCGAACCCAACTCCCCGCAGGGACCTCGCAGGGCCACCGAGCCACCGCCGAAACCTCATAAGCACAGCTTGCCTGGAAGAGAAATTAAAGGATTAAGAAATTAAGCCATCCTGGTCAAACACTACAGGACTCGGCCCACGCCTTCCATATAGGCTCGCAACAGGCTGCGGATGCGCAGGAATTGCATTTTCCACTTGAGTTTCTACCGTGTCGGTCTCCATCCTCTAACAGGCTTTAGAGCTCCCGTACAGCTCTAACAAGAAGGATACAGAAGCAGATTAGGGTGCAGAGCTTCACAACCTCCCTCCTTCCACCAGCGGCTCCCGAGGGTGGTTTTTGTTCCTTGCCTGTGCCCTGGCTCTGCAGCTCCCGAGCAGCCCCAGCCTCCCCCTGAGCTAATGACACCTTTTATTTCAACCGCCCTGCACTGGGACAGACCCACGGGGACGCCGGCTGTTGGCACACACTGGGAAGCCACCAGCAGGGCTGTGGGAGCCGGGGAGCCACCGGTGCCTTTCCAGGAGCATCTCCCACGAAAACCCCACGTCCGTAGCGCTCTCGCTGTCAGCTGAGACGGATGCGAAATGTCACACCCAGATTAAACACATAGCCTATTCCAGGTGGTGTTTCCCAGGCACTGAGGGGGCGGGCAGACACCTTCACACCACCCTGCAAACTGGTTAAGAGCTTTCTTAACCAGGTTCTGGGTCTCGAGGCTGCTCCAGCTGCCCATTTAAAGAGCAACTCAAGCACTTCTCTGCTTTGAAGACATTCATCTTGTTTCTTTTTGCCTTCCCCACGGCAGGCATCGAGTCTGCTGTCCGCCGGGACTACCACCAGCACAGGGGTGTCTGCAGTTTACCGGTGTGCTGCAGAGCACACCGAGGAGGCTGATTATTTTTCAAATGCAAGAGCCAAAGAAACATGAATAAAATACGAGCAGATGTGAGAAAGCGGGTGCAGCCCGCCACGGGTGCTGCTCGCAGCATCTCTTGGCAACTGAGCCCCTGCATGCAAATGACGGGCTTCACCAACTGCAAAGCTGCGTCCCTCGGCAAGGGAGGAGAGCAGCAGCTAAAAGCAAAGCAGGGCTCGGTTTCCCAGGAAAAATGGCTCTTTACTCCCCTGGGAGCCTGGCCTGGGAGCAGGGAACAGGAACCAGGAGCAGCTGTGGAGAAGCTGTGGTCCTGAGAGTCAGACACGACATAAATCGATAAAATCAAGGCGTGCTCTGGCTAACAGCGCCTGCCCTCCCTGTGCCGGCTCTCTGGGCCCTGCCTCGTCTGCTGCCGGATTCGGGCAGCACCTGGTCCTCACGGCACCCGTGCCAGCATTGCCTGCCCCCCAGAACCAGGCAGAAGGGGCAGAAAGCACGGCAGGAAAGCTCCTCTGGGCAAATTTAGCCCAGCTTTCCTCGTCACCATGAGAAATGCAAAAGTATTAATAGAAGCCAGTAGCTGATTTCAAATTCATACAGCAATAGGAGACGCAGAACAAGCTTATTGGAGACAAAGAGCTACTGGAAACACAGGCAGGTCCTCGGCCCAGGTGATACAGGCAGCACTGAGACGCCCTCCCCCAGTGCATCAGCCCCTGCTCCGGTGCTCCAGTTTGTGACCCCTGGCACCCACCTAAACCACCCGGCCGCAGCCTGCAGCAGCCCCCCTGCCCAACCCCGCATACGTTGCCACCCTGCACAGCCGAGTGTGCCAAGAGGCTGAACGCTCTGCTCAGTGCCCTCAGTCCCTTCCCTCGAACATTCAGGGCTAATTTTGTATAGAAAGACAGGCTGGAGCTAATTTACTTCTGTTTCTTTCTTCTGGCCTAAGCAGATCCCCTCCTACTTTTTCCAGATTGATCCATCAGAAAATTAGCCCTGCTAACGCTCAGCGCCAGCTGCCAAGGTAAAAGCCGGCCCTCGGCTTTCAGATGGCTCCGGGTTGCGCCAACCCTTCAAAGGGAGGCACCACACTGACACCGGAGCATTGCCCCGAGGACGGGGATGCAGGCACCTGCTGGGGACCCAGGGCATCCATGCTTCACTCCCCTGAGCCCACGGGGAGCCAGGAGCAGCCCTGCCAATCCCAGACTGCAGCCAGCATTGGTTTGCACACCCTGCGCGGCTGGAACAAAGCTTTCCATCTCTCCCGCAAAGTTGAGCTCACCGGGGAGTCAGCAGGCAGCCAGCAGCTGCTGTTTTGCCGACGGAAGGTGCACACACGCGTGCTACAAAAAATAAACAGAGATGCAACAAATCTCTTATGCAAAAAAACGTATTATGTACCGCCGATCCCACCCCCAGAGCAGCACAGGGCTGAAAGTAATCAGGAGTCCTTAAAGCTCAGGGTCACAAGCGACAGCTTTTATTTACAGCACGCAGCAGCCGTCCCAGCGGGCGGATTAACTGCAGCACGGCCAAGGCTGGAGCAGAGAGCGCGGCGGCTGCCAGCTTGCCCACACCCGAGGAGGCTGCAGCCAGGCGGACCTGCGGGTCCGTGCAGGGGAACAACCAGCAGAAACCCCACCTGGGCACACTGGTGCAAACTGGTGGACGCCAGAGCCCAGCCAGCCTTCGGAGGAAACATTCCCTGCACCCAGCCGCCTGCTCGGGAAGCCTGAGGCTGCACCGAAGCACCAGTGCTGGCTCCTTCCTCCTCCTCCTCCTCCTTCATCCGCAGCACCTAAGTGTGCTTTGCACCAGGAGGACGTGGGTTTGCTCCCTCTCCTTGGGGTGGCAGGAGAGGAGCGATGCCGCTACGCACCTGGGGGAAAACGAAGACAAGCTGCCCCGCTCTGAACTCCGCCAGCAAAGCGCTTCCTAATAGTTTCGTCCCACTGATTAACACAGAATCCATCTCCCCTGCTAACGCAAAGAAACTCATTAGCACCTCTTCCCAGGGAGAAAAGGCTCATCTTTCTTTTTTTTCTTCTTTTATCTTCTTCTCTCAGGTCCAATTAGTCAGAAATCTTAATTCACCCAGCCGAGCAGAGCTCGGGCCAGAGCGTGGGGCTGCAAGCATCAGGGCGGCCCCACGGAGCCTAGCTGTCACCGGGGAGGGGGCACACAGCGGGCTCACATGGCCCTTTGGTTTCTTGGCTTCAGCAAGACGTTCCTCCTGTTAGTTAGCCGTTAAAAGAAGACAGAAGTACTGTTGGCTGTGCAGCTTTAATTTCTAACAAGGTTTCTGCTGCATCCCCAAAATTACGGCAAAAGTAGTGCCCAGAAAGATGGGATTCACCCCCCTGTGTGACAAACCTGCTCCTTTGCAGAAGACCCTTCTCACTGAAGCTCCTAACATATGGTCGGAAAAGCGTGGACGATCCAGGGGGGACCCAGACAGCCCCCCTGCCCGCCCTGACGGGGATCCGCAGGGACAGACCCAGCCCCACCGCTGTCCCCAAGCAGAGGAATCTGCTGAGACCCTCTGGCCCCAGGGAAGATGAAGAGGAAAACCTTGCGCCACGGCTCGGCACAGCCATGGCCACACGTGAGAAGGAATCATTAAGCTGGCTGTTATCTAGCAATGGCTGAAAACCCCAAAGGCGATGCCTACGGAGGAGTTTGCCCCTTGAGAAGCTTTCGCCCCTGAGGACAGAAGTTTCTGTTGCTCCAGGTGAGTCCCCCACTCAGACGAAGCCCCCACCGGGAGCAGGATCCCCTGCCCCAGGGCTCTGCCTCGCCTTAGGGGTACCCACAGCGGGGCGGGGGGGGGCTCGCCCCAGCAGCACACCTCAGCCAAACCCTCGCTCAGCACCCTGGATGCGCCAGCACCACCACGGCTGAATGGGGAGGGCTGGTGTGTTCCCAAGGAGCTAAAGATGCTCCCCCAGTAAATCCAGTTTTCAAAGGAAGGAAAGCTGAAGGACTCACCATCTCCAAAGCTGGAAGCCACATTTTGATGCATTTTTTAATACTCCAATCATCTTTATTTCCCTACTATCAGTGGTTTATTTTCCAAGTATATTTAGATCAACATCCTTCTTTGTTTAAGAGACGATGATAAACAAACACAAAGCAAGACATTCTCCGTAACGTAAAACAGTAGGAGGGAAAAAACCTAGGGGGGCCATTAGGAATTGTAATGCCAGATTAATTTTAAACGGATTTCTATTCATTTACATTCGCTCAGGCCTACATAATCCATTAGCCACGGCTTTGCACGTATCTAATGGCTTGCCATCCTCAAAAACGAGCGGCTGATCCTGGAGCCCACTGGGACCAGTGGACAGGCTGGGAGAGGAGGTGGAGAGCGGCTGGGTGGGCACGGGGGCTGTCCCCCGATGCGGCTCCGTCCCATGCCAGGGTGCTTTGCACAGACCAGCTGGCATCAAGAGGAGCGGAGATGGTCCTAGAAACAACGGCGAGAGCCGGGCAGCTCCATCCCCACAACATCCCCAGCCTTCACCCAGGCTCCTGGCTCCCCCAGCCGAGCAAGGTCCCGCGTGCACAGGAGTGCAGCTGCCACACGCCCTGGCCTTGGCGAGGTCCCCGGAGCCTCCGCCGCCAGCGAGGCTCAGCGAGCGCCGCAAACCCCGCCGAGAAAATCCAATGCACCGACATAACACCCTGCGCTTGCTCAGCCACCTCTTGCACCGGTCCAAGGCGAACGCCACAAAACCCCGGCCTTCCCCAGCCGCAACCACCCGTGGTCACAAACAGCCTCACTTGGTCCAGCCAGAAAACCCACGGCTGAATTCTGGGATTACCGAGAAAAGAAGCTGCAATGTGACAGTTGTGTTGTTAGACAGACACAAATTAAAACCCAAGTGCGCCCTCGCAGCAGAAGCCTCCAGCGTTACCACCCCGGAGCTTCATCTGCATCACGATGCAGACAGCGAGAGGGGCACAATTGCACGGCGCCTGCAAACAGGATTATCTGAATGGAAACTGAGATGTACAATCAATAAAGTATTTCCATGTCCCCCCCAAAAATTACGAGTGCCTTACAAACATGGTAATAATGAGTTTTTGGGCATACACGTGATCTTCCCCGCTGTATAATCTGCCCATTTCAAACCTATGCAGCTACAGCAGCTCTATTACAGAAGTAAATTAACCCTAATTTGATCGCTTCTCAGTAGCAGTTGTTTCAGCGCTCTCATCAATAAGTCACGGGATTTCATGACTGCCCTCAGTATCAATCATTGCAATCAGTAATGAAATGCTTTTCATTTTAAGAACACCTGAAAATACCGTGTAATTACCTTTGTATAAAACTATGGACTCCAGTTTACCAACTTCCCCAAGCCACTGCCGCAGCATCGCTCTGCACTGAAAGCCTGGTTGCAGGACAGAACGTTGCTTTCTTCCTAAAGGCTTTCTCATCCATTCCCACTTGTCCCTGTACCAGCAAGGTATTATTCACACCCCGGTGAAGCAGCAGGTTACAAGAGACACCCATCTCCCAGAAATCCTCCAAGAAAGGGGGAGACCCAAGATCCTGCTGAGAGCAGGCAGGCGGGAAGATGCAACGCTGGTGCATGGCATCACCACCAGCTCTTTGCTGCACCCACCCATCACCACCGCGGCGCCAAAGCGGAGCCAAAAGCTGTTGTACAGAGAGATGACGCAGCCGGTGCCCTGACAGCAGGGCAGGGGGAGCGCAGCCACTGGGCACGTCCCCGGTCCCGAGGGCTGAGCCTCCCCCAGGAGCCTGCAGCACTGGCCAGACATCTTGGGGGGTAGCAAGCTCGCGGTTTGGGGGAAGCAGGTGGTTGGGGAACTGGTGGGGGACAGGGAGCACCTGATCCTCAGGCCCAAGCCAGGCGCACTGTCAGTGCTGCTTTGGTAGCAACAGCTCAGAGGAGCCACCGCTGCAGCAGCATCCGCAGGGCTCCCTCACCACCCTTTCACAGCCCGCTGGAAGGTTTCTTTGGTGCCATCTCTGCAAAGTCACTGTCCCCATTGCTCTGCTGTCCCACCCCAGGGGTGCCGGCTCCTCAGCCCAGGGTGCCCACGGCAGCACTACAGCCGCCCTTCGCCAGGGGCTGCCTGGACCCTGGGCATCCCCAGGATGGCATCCCCAGGCAGCCCCCCCGCCCCAGCAAGGTACCACCAGGGAGATGCAGCCAAGAAAAGGCTCTGAGAGCCCCAGCCGGCACTAAAACATTCCCACCTGGCAAAGGATGCTCTGCCCACACCAGGGCATTGCAGCACATGAGCTGTCTCCCCTTCTGCCCCCCATTCCCCACATTACATCCTCTGTCGAGCAGGTTCTCACTGTCCTTGCTGGGACCGCACAGCCCCGACACGCTGCCCTCGGGGCTCCGCCCACACCGGCAGCGGGATGCTCTGGTCGCTGCCAACAAACCGGTTATTGTCCAAGAGCTCAGAGAGCCCTCCATGTGGCACCTCCCCTCTGTGCCAGAGGGAGCAGAGCCACCCCAGCACCATGCCCCCACGTCAGCACCCCAAAGCTGTGCTCAGGAGATGCTTCCAGGGGATTTTGGTCTGTGTCAGTTTTGTTGTTTTAAAAAAACAAACAAAAAACTCTTAAAAACACTGAAACCGACTTAGGGGGATATTTTCACTGGGCAGAGATGCTCAGGCCTCAGCAGTTGTGCTCACAGGAATCATCCCCAGGTCCCAGAGCAGACGACATGCTCCCCCATCCTCATGCAAAGCATTAACGAAGGGGCCGCTCCACCGCCGCCATCAGCCCATTGCTCAGCCCCGAAGTGCCCCGGCTGGAGCCAACACAGGTCGGGATGACGAGCATTAAGTTGCTGGACCAATATTTTGTCACTCCTCTGCAAAAGCCGTTGCTCACCTGCCAGAGCCTGCGGGCAGGGACCGAGCAGGCAGGGGCCGGGAGCCCTCGCCGGGGACAAAGGCAGCCCCCAGGCACTTACCCTGAAGTCGATTCCAACCGTGGAGATGAAGCTGCCGGCAAGGAAAGCGCCATCTTTGAACCGCACCAGCAAGCAGGTTTTGCCAACCCCTGAGTCGCCCACCAGCATCACCTGCAAGGGAGGGAGGTGTGGGGGGGGATGTTAGACACCGGGTTTTGGAAGGAAGCCCCACAGCAGCCATTGCCCAACTCCATCCCAGAAGCCCCATCCCTGGAGCAGGCAGCAGATCCCATATTCTTAAGGGGAAAAAAACACATCCAAGGACCCAGGGGAAGGTTGGGGAAAGAAGGGGGGGGGCCTCACAGCAGGATTATCCCCCACCCTGCACTACACATGTCCCTGAGCACTGGGCAAACTCGAGACACCTTCCCCCAGCCAGTACTTAACAGATCCCTCGTGGGGGAACAAACACCCCTTGAGAACCAAGAAGTACTGTCCAGATGACCCGACAGCCACAGGGCCCACGCGGACCCCAGCGCTCCCAGGGAACACCTTTCTGGGAGGGTGGCACTGCCCACAGGGAGGCTTCAGGGGGCCCCCCAACCACGAGGGCCAGCTCCAGGGGTGCACTCTGCCCTCTGCCAGCAAACTTCTTCAGCGGAACCTGCACAGCCTCACGGCTGCCCTGCCAATCCTCAGCGGGTCTGCTCAGCTGTTGCTCCCGGTGCCGCCTGCCTCAGTTTCCCCACCCAGCAGCAGTCCCAGGTGCAGATGGGGCAGGCACCCGCCCTGACCTATAGAAACTATGGCAGAGCTAAAACCACTCCCAAATGCCACTCTCCAAAGCCTATGCACAAACCACAAGCCCCCCAGAGCCCTCCTGCCCCCTGGGGCTGCCAACCCCACTCCCCTCAGCAGGACGACAGCTTCCTGCCATCAAGAAATCCCAGAGCGCGCAGCCGAGTGGTGTTAGCAGCTTCAAATCGGCACCAGTTTGCACGGCTTCACACTGGCATGGCAAGAGTCCCTCTCTCCCCAAAGTGCTGCCATTAGCCTTCCGCGAGCCTTTAGCCTGTGACCAAATTTAAATGGTTTTAAGAAGGCACTGCCCTGGGTCACACCAAACCCACACCGGAGCCATCAGAAGGAGCCACCACCACCACTCTGCAGCTCAGCCTCCCAAGAGGCAGCAGCAGCCCCAGCCACAGCTATAACTTGTTTTGGGGCAGGGGGGCACCGCTGGGGCGAGGAATGGGCGGCCGGGATCTATCCATGGTGCTCCATTGCTCGTGGTGCAGAGCCCCACTCCAGGTCTCCCACGGCAGCACCACGCGCAGTGGTGCACCAAGCTCTGGCACAACAGGGTTAGGGGAGCCAGTGAGCTCATGGACGGATTTGTGTGAAGCCAATGGGGGGTGGAGGGGCAGGGGGAAGTAATTTTTAGTACAAAATTTATTTTTTTTTTAAACTTTCCAGACCTCTGTTCTACAGCTGGGTGACCCTTAAAGGCAGTTTCTCCCCACACAGCACCGCTAAGCCTCAGCCAGGGCACAAAGCAGCACCCAGGGCCAGGCTCACACCAAGGGCTTGGTGATCAGGATCCAGCCCCATGCCCGAGACTTGCATTTGGCCACTGCCTCCAGCAGAGCTCAGAAGCCTCAAGAGCAGGGTAAAGGAAAGAGAAAGTTTAATAAACCAGGTTTTTACTGAATACGAAGCAATTTCTCTCTGCTGCTGGTTCCAAACCAGCCAGACCATTAGCAGAGGTTTTGGCTACCCAGCACATTTGGGCTTATCAGAGACCTCATTCGGCTCATCCCTGTGCCATGGGGGCAATCCCCAGGGAAAGCCCCAACTCGGGCAGGGAGAGGCAACCTCAAGGAGCAGAGGACCAGCGTGAACACAGAGGTGGCTCCATTTTAGGGAAGCTGTTGAACCGTTACTGCAGCTGTATCGGGACCAACTACCCAGCAAAGCAACCAAATTCACTTCTTGAACACCCCTCACCTCCTATTCCATGTCCCAAATCTTAACACCACCACGACCACACCGATTGCTGCAGGCACCGAGCTCTCCAGCACCGCGTGCCAAGGTTGGACTCGCCATAGCAAACACCGTCTTCTCAAAGCTTAACCCCCCGCCTTTGGTTAGGAAGATCTGTCTTGGAAATGCAGTCAGATGGGTCGTGGGGACTGCAGCCTCAGCCAAAATCGCTAAGCAAGCTCCAAGCTGGGCTTGCACCAGGTCGCATGATGGGGAGGGAGGGAGTGTGTGTGCTAATACGATTACTCTGAGACTCGCTTGCCAGAATCCAAAGCGTCGAGAAGAAGCCATCCGAGCCCTTAAAAGAACGCGCGAGCTGGAGACATTTCAACAGCAGCCAGAGCGGATTCGAGGCAACTGAGGGGATACTGTCACCCCGCGCTACACCCACATTTTTATGTTGTTACAGAGGAACCAGAAGGTTACAACAGCTCCTCTGGGCAGAAAGCCTTTTTGCCGTTCACTTGCAAAAGTTCTGCAGAAGCAGCGCTGCTTGCCGAGGGCCCCTGTGCGTGCAGCCCCCCGGGGAGCCCGGACCCGGCGCCGAGACCCGAAACGGGCGGCAGCAGCAGAGGAGGGGGGGATGGCAGAAGGGATGGAGGGAAGGGTGGAGGGAGGGATGCCCACCCGGTCCCAGCCCCGGGCACTTCTCTGGCGGCTGCGGGGAGGCAGCACCCGGCACCGCTCCCACGGACCCCGCACCGACAGCCCGGCCCCCGCGCCCTTCCCCGCACCCCCGGCCCCGCACCTTGAAGGCGAGGTCGTAGAACTCGCTGCTGCTGCTCAGCGAGGGCCGCCCGCCCGCCGCGCCGCCGTTGCGGGGCAGCTCGGGGGCGGGCGCGGACCCGGACCCCCGGGCGGCGGCGGCGGCGCGGCCGGGTCCCTGGGCGGCGGGGGGCAGCGCGGCCGACGGGGCAGCCCCGCCGCCCTTGCTGCGAGCCGCCTTCTTCCGCGACATGGCCGGGGCCGGAGCCGGGGCCGCCGCGCCGGGCGCTGGGGGGGCACGGGCTCTGCCGGCCGCCGCCGCCGCCGCCGCCTCCCCCGGCCCGGCCCGGCCCGGCCCCGCCGCCAATGGCAGCGCCGCGGGGGCGGTGGGGGGGGCCGGGCCGCTCCGCTCCGGGCCCGCTCGCTCCGCCCCGGCCGGCGGGAACGGGGGGCACCTGCGCGCGCACGGGAGCGGCGCGGGGGGTGCGTGTCCATGTGTCCGTGTGTGTCCCCGTGTCCGTGCTCACACGCACCCGCGGGGGCGTCTGCACCCCGGGAAGCAGCGTGGAGGGGGGGCGCCACGACCGCGCCCGGAGCCGCTCGCGCCCCCCAGCCCCCTGCGCGGGAGGGTGCGGAGAGGCGTTAGGGTGCAGCTCCCCGGCCGGATTCGGGGCCCGTCCCCCCGCAGCTGAGGCTCCCCCCGGCTCTGGGTTTGCCACAGTGCGCGGGGGGCAGTAGGGTGTCACCGGGGGCAGACACGGACCGTGCCCCAGCCCGGCGGGGGGCGGAGGGAGCGTGGGCCCGAGTTTTGCTAAGATGGGAACCCCCGTTAGCCCCAGTCCGCCTCAGCAACTGGTTTCAGCGAGCAACACTTGGCATCTTTCTTCCTGACTGCACATGAAGCATCACCTGAGGCGCCTGCGACTCTCTCGACTGAAATAAATGTCTTTCGCCATGTGACATATTTCCAGCAGTGCGGCCTCATCCTGACTGGAAAGGGAGGTTTGAACGGGCACATCGAAGCAGGAGCAGAAAATAAATTGCTCTGCTGAGAAGCCAGGCGGGCAGACAGTGAAGATGTAAATAAGTAACAGCGTTTGCACAAGAGAGGGGGGAGGCAATGGCCGGCACAGCGGGGCTCAGGCAGCCCAGCAAACCCAGGGTCAGTGCTGGAGCTCGGGTGCCAGCCATGGTGATGCTGAGGTGCCAGTGCCAGAGCTCGGGGGCCCGCTGTGGTGATGCTGAGGGCTTTCGCTGTGGGCAAGGACGAGCTTTTCCCTTTGCTGCGCTGGGAGCATTTGCCTCTCCAGTTAATCACCGTGCAACTGCCTTAAAGCACTCCGGCGTGAGGAGGAGGAGCGGGCAGCGGAGCTCTGATGGTTTTTGCCATGGACAAGGGAGAGGAGCTGGGTCAGGAGCTCCTGTGCGTGGTTCCTGGGCGAAATCCCCCTTCTCCCACCCCAGAGCCTCGGGCACAACCATTGCAGGCCCCAGGAGATGCCAAGGAGCTCCAGATTTGCAGCACTCTGACACAGCTGAGGCCAGAGAAAAGCTGTCACAGTGAAGGCTTATTGCCCCGGCTCCCCATCACACTCTTCATCCTGACGATCTAGCTGGGAGATGGAAGACCTGACTCGTCAGAGCAGACTCAATGCCAGGGTTTTGCACTATAACCTGATTTTCCGGGACAGCTGCAGTCAATAGAGGCCGAGGCCTCGGAGCAAAGTGCGATGCTGGAGCCATCTGTGGGTCTGTGGGGTTTTTAACTAGTCCGTATGCAGCGACAGGGCTGTGGCAGAGCTTTTCCCCAGCACTACCTGCCCAGTGGAAGGGGGTACGCAGGCCCGGCACCCCGCGCCTTTGGGGTACACCTCCCGCAGGCTGTGAGTGCTGACACACAGGGACCTTTCCCTTCTCTCAGCCACGGCCGATGATGAGGATGGAAATCTCCGTCAACCGCCTCGTGTTCAGGAGCAAACAAAGCCAGCTGCTTATCACTGCCGCATCAGGGCAACACCAGAGGAGGGTGGCCCCTTATCACGGGTGGCAGTGGGGAAGCATGCCTGGTTAATTCTGCCTTTATCAAAGGTCATGTGCTCCAGCACCTGCAGCAGTGCTGATCCCCGCTGCCCCCAGCCCCCGAAACTCAGCCCTGTGCAGCGCTGGCGCTCAGAGCACTGCGTCTGCGAGCGCCGCAGGGGGAAGCATCTTCAGCAAGTTTCTCTCTGTTAGAAAACGTGTGCAGAGACACAGTCTGCTCAGAAATCGCAGTCACGCCTGGAGATGTTGCTCCTCGTATAGTTACAGGAACTAATCAGATAACTGCAGCTGAACTAAGGGGGATATAGTTACTAAAAATAGATTAATGGAACAACAGATGCCTGGAGATACGGCGTGCCTTGGGGAAGCAGGACTGCGGCATCTGGCAGGGCTCTGAGCAGGGCCAGCCGTGGCAGCGGCTATCTGTTACTCTGGTACATCTACATTTAAGTAATTTGTTTTTAAAGGCAGCAAATGAGGTCGTCCCCATCAGGGCTGTCAACCCAAGAGGTCTGTTGTACTGCGGCGTCTGGGGGCCTGTCAGTGCCAGCACTGCAAGGCAGCCAGTGCCAGCCACTTCGGCCTGTGCCAACAGCCGAGCGGCAGCCCGGGGCCCACGGGGGACAGCACCTGCCCTTGGCTCGGCCACCCCTGCCTGGGGACGGGGCTCCACGCAGGGCTGGAGACACAGAGAGCTCCTGGCCAGCTGCTCTGCGCAAACACCGTGCTTCGGGATTTTAAATCTAGCCGTTTTCTTCGGCAAGGAGATTTGCAGGGTTCTCTGCGTGCCAGAAGTTGCACGCTGTGCTCGGAGCCAAGTGAGCTATTTTGGTGTGAGGCTGGCCCTCCTTCCTCCCGCTGGTCCATGTTGCTCCATCGCTGGCTCAGGACGTAGCTGCCCCTGCGCTCCCCCAGCCTCAGCTGCTCCTCGCTGCTCCGTTCCCCGGGCAGGGACGCCTGCCTGGCCCTGGCCAGGCTCCGGCAATGCCTCTCCCGGCAGTGTGCCGAGCCTGCTGCCAACCCACTCCCAGCTCTCATCGCCAGCTCAGATGGAGCAGAGTTATCTCTTCAGCAGGCAGGCTGCAAGGATGAGCTATTCCCATCAGAGACGATGTCAGCTGCGCTGTCTTGGAAGATATTCATCTTCTTTGCCTGGTGGCTGCAGGAAAACCGGTGCAGGCTCTTCCCACGTGCTGCTGGTAACGCAGCTCGGCTTGCCTCTGCCGTCACCTACCGCAGTGCCACCAGTCAAGGTTCAGGAGACTTTTCTCCTAATCGCATGTAAACCTGCCAGCTCTTCCCACTCTCCATTCTGCTATGGGCCATTTGCCAAGGGCACACACACAGCTCCAACTCCAAAATCCTAGAGACGCGGTGGAGAAAGGGCCTGAAGGCAGTGGCCATCACCTGGGTGGGGGGCACAGCAGGGCAGCCAGGAACAAAGGCGACACCATGCAGATGGGGCTCATGCGTCGCCTGGGCAGAACACCGAGGGCTCGGTGTCCTGTGGCACACGAGCAGACGTCCGCCAGAGACGTCGGGCAGAGGGGCCAGCCCTGCTTCAGCCAGCATCCCCCCGCGGAGCAGCGCCCGTGCAGGAGGCACCGGGAGGGCGCGCAGGGAGCAGGACACGTGCAGGAGGCGGGTGCCAGCACCCTGCCGGGCTCAGCAGGCGAGGGCTTTCACTCTGCTGCCTTGGGAAAGGGCCCAGCCCATGCAGTGCTGAGCAGGCACCGTTCCCTCCCTCGCCAGTTATTGTTCTTCCCTCCCCATTGCTCACTTACCTTTGAACACTTCAATCTCATTGCCTTTGTCAGTGTCACTGGCTTTTAATTGGAATTCCTCAGACATCATCTCATCAACGCAGCCCATCAGTTATTTTTGTGTGGGAAGCGATTGTTTTCCTTTTGCAGCTGTGAAAGTTAAATTCCAGCGTTTTGCTGGGAGACTGCTTTTGTCTCTTCCCTTAGATTGCCAAGTCAAGTCTTACATTGCAACCCTCCTTCCTTTGGCTGCTTAGTTCATTTTCGGTCTCTCCTGTGCCCAGTCCCTCTATCTATTTCCATCTCGGGCTCCTTGGCTTCTCTGATCCCTCCTAAAGGGCAGCTTCCACCTGCAGCTCCCTCCAGTCTTTCTTCGCCATCATTTTCCCTGCAAAGCACCCAGGAGGTTTAGAGAGCCCAGCCTGTCACTCAGTCTTTCCTTCTTGCCATTCAAATCCACAACTTATTTGCAAAGCGAGCCTCATTGAACGTGCTGTGTGGCTCTCACCAGTGGTCTCGCCCGGCAGGCCTGGTGGTTCCGGAGGGCTCTGTGCTCCCTTTGATGCCGGTGGGACCCTGGGAAGTTTGGGGGTCAGGAGGGTGCTGCCCGCCACTGCACAGGGCAGCTCTGGTGCGCTGCAAACCAGCCCTGCAACCAGGCTGGCACATTAATCCGTTGCAGAAGTTGCTGCTTTCAGAGCAATTTATGGTAATAGCAGCGAACGGCTCCCCAGGGGAGTTTGTAAACCATGGAGCTGGTTTGGTACCGTTATCGCAGTGCAGGCCCTGTCTCAGCACATGCAGGCAAAGCCCGAGCGCTCCTTCGCCCACCGAACTGCCCCCATTAGCCCCTTCCTCCTCTCCAAAAGGCAAAGTCAAGCAAAGAAAACATCTTGCCCAGCACTCTGCAACCCCCAGTGGTGTTCAAGAGGAGGACCCATGCTGGCAACGAAAGCATCACCCAAAGTGAGTGACCCGTAAGCCAAGACAGCATTTCCCTGGGTGGCAGGAGGACAGGACAGGGTCTCTGCCCCTGCAGGTCCAAGTCCCTTCCCCTGCTCCAGAGCCCGGCAGAGCTGCCCAGCCAAGGTGGCTCAGCAGCTTCCTCCGGAGCAGAGCCAGTGTAACCATCCAGCTGTCCTGGGCTCAAGCCGGCACATGAGACATGGGGCACAGCTTCCCCCTCTGCCCTGCTCCAGGGCTGGCACCCCGGGATTACCCACAGCACGGGGAGGTGGCAGCAGTAGCTGGGGCTGTGCAGGGCATGAGGCGGCTGCTGATATTGACTGTAAAATAAACCAAACCCCAACAAACCAGGGCCCCCCCCTTCCCTCTGAACAGTTTTGCTCCCTGCAGGTCAGCATCCCGCATCCCTGCCAGCAGAGTGCTGGGACACGGGCCCTGCCTGGCACGCACTCTGGCCCTGGCATGTCCCCATGGGCATCCCCAGGGCACCACGGTGCTGCCCTGGGCCCCGGCCCTCCCCTCCTGCACACAAAAGGGTGATCGTGCCAGATCCTAATGAGCCTGCACTGGGCTGAGGCCAGGAAATTAATTTTCCTTGTGCCAAGACTGAAACGAGCCAAGGTTTCAGCCAGTGAAGGACCGAGCGCAGGAAAGTCCCCAGCTCCAGCAGTCACCCACGAGAGCTTTCAAACGTGATGAAGAGTTGGATGTTCAAAGGGGCTCTGGAATGTGTCCTGCCGAGATAGAGGGAGGGCCCAGCAACAGATGCTTAGCCTCCCAAATATGGGATATTTTCAGGCTATTTGGTAAATCTCAAATGCTTTTCAGGCACGCCTCAGCAGCATCAAATATTTTAGAAATATAACATCTCAGCTTAAAACCATCCAAGATATTTTGTAGCCATATACAGACACATCCTGTGATGGGGAAGGGTTAGAGCACAGTTACGGTTTCAAAAGCAAGCGTAGAAGCGACACAGGGTGCATCCATTATTTGTGCACGCTCAGCCATTTCCATCCCAGTGAGGCTCACACCAGTCAGACCATGCCTGGGAGCACAAGCCCGTCCGGTGGCCCCGAGCCTGGCTGCCTCCTGTGGTGCCACCGGCAGAGTCACCGCAGCAGGGCTCAAGCAGCTTGAGCTGATAACCCCCCCCCCAAACCCCCTCATCTTTGGAAACGGCAAGTTAGGCACCGCAGAGCTAGGGAGCTACCTGAGCCAGCCCCAGGATGCATGCAGTGCTCTGGGGCCCTGTAAAATAATAAGCAGCGCTAATGAGTGAGCATGGAAATGCGCAGAGGCTCATAAAACTGCTGCTCCAGAGAATTAAGTCGACCGCTAAGAGCCAGGCTGGGAAGAAGCTCACACCAGAGCGAGCCGGTGCATCGCTGCCTGCGCTGGGCTTGTCTGCACCTTCCCCTGCGGTGGTGCATGCCAGCCCCTTGCTGATCAGGGGTCCTGCTCCCCAGACCGGTCCCTTTGGGGGGGGGGGGAGGGGGCAGGGGAAGCAACTCCACCTCCTGCAAAAGCCACGGGAGAGCAGTGGGGCCCAGTTTGTGGCTGTTGCAGAGCTGGCAGATGAAGACCCGGGCTCCCACGTGTCAGGGGAGATGCAGATCCATGCCCACGGCTTGTTGGGCTATTCATCAGAGCAAACTGGTGGCAGATCACTGATTAGACACGGGCAGCACCAGGCGGTATTTATCAGCCTAAGGATCAATAGCTCCTGTCTTTCTGCTCATCCTCTGGCACACCTGGTCTCCAGTCTGAGCTGTTAGCAAGTGGCACCGCTCCAGGTAATTAATAATCCGGACGATGAAGATGCAGCTTAGAGTTTTCATGGTGTTTGTTAACATTTTCCCAGGAAGGCTGAACATTTCCTCTTAACAAAACTCTAGTAAGTTTGGGCAATTACTTTTTTCTTCAAGAAGACAACATGTGAGCAGCATGGCCAGCCCGGAGCCCGACATTTGTGGGCACCCCGAGCTCTGAAGTGCAATCGGCTTTGCTCAATCCGCTGAGGCAGCCTTCCCTTTTCTGCAATTTTACAATTTCCCAGTCTGTTTAAAAGCATTTCTTTATTGATGGAAACATCTTCCTCCCCACTAAGGTTTGCTCCAGCCCTGCAAACATTTTGTCTGCAAGTAATTTGCTTTGCATTAGTTGTCCATCTGCAATCAGAGGGAGCGCAGGTGGGAGTGATCCGCTCTGCCTGGGGATGGCAGGGAGCGAGGCACAGCCACATGCAACCTGTCACAGCCAACAAAAGCCAAAAAACTGCCAGCAAGCAATTTTTCCAAGCTGGCTTCTCCAAAGCAGATGCATTGTGTGATGGGTCCTGCCTCACCAGCATTTTGGGGAACACCCTCTTGCCCTGCCAGGGTGTTGCTACACTGGGCTTTGCCAGGTTGGAGGCGTTGGAAGGAGCCTTAAATTCAGTCTGTCCTAAAGGTTTTGAACACACGTTCCTGCCTCGGTGCCTCTCTCCAGCTGCCTTCTGGCCTCAGCCTCATCGGCGTGTCTGCTGCACCCCGCTTTCTGAGTGTGAACGGTCCCAGGGGCCCCTTTGCAGAGGGGAGAGGAAGCCTCAGCCTTCACGTCCTCTCATGGACAGCATCTGCAGTGGAAACGGGACCATCGCACCCTAAGCCTGGTACCAGGGAGCACTTTTCCAGGGCTCTCTGCTGCAGGCTGGGAGCCTTCCCCTTGCGGAGGGCAGGGCGATGCCACAATGGTGGGTGCAAAAGGTGAGGGAGAGGGAAGATGGCTTCCTGGACCCCCCGTGCTGGGGAAATCGGCAGGTCTGGCTGCTCCCCGACTTTTTACCCAGCTAAAACCCGGGATGGCTTCAACTTGCCTCGATGAAAGATGCCAACTCCGGCACTGCAATGCCTTCTGACGGTGCTGCGACATCAGCATTGCTATAGCAACGGGCCCAGAGCAGCAGCGATTCGGGGGGACCATACTGTGGCCGGCTGGGCGCTGCCACCCCCTCGCTGCCCACCACCCCGTCCCACTGTCAGCCCCGGTGAAGCAAGGCCGGAGCCCCGTGGGCAACCACTGTGCAGAGCAGCCCTCCTCCCAGCGCCGGCAGCCAGCGCTCACCAGCATCTTCCCAGCTGAATTGGTTATTACCTCCCTGCGCTTTAGGCTTTTCCAGAAACACAAGAAATAAGACACTGGGGCTGTTTTGTCCCTGCTGTCAGCACTGATGCGTCTGCAGCCGGCAGAGGGGATTTCAGCAGCATCAGCTCTTGGGGGGACTGGGGGATGTGGTAGCCAAAGGTGACGTATGGCCAGCCCTGTGGCTGAAAGCCTCCTGCCATGCTGGCCCTGCCGCCCAGCCCCTGCCCCAAAGCTCATGTCCTCCACAAGCAGTGGCGTGTGCTACGGCCTGGGTACGCAGGGCATCATGCGGCATCCTCCGAGCGCTGCCGGCACGTGGATGGCTCTCTGTCAGGCCTCGCGGTGCTGAGCACAATCCCTGCACAAACCCCTTCTCCATCCATCCTGTCTCCAGTAAAAGCAACCCCTCTGACCCCTCTACTGGGGTCTATATACATAGAAAAATCCTGAGTGTCTGTAACCCCCCCCGGTGTGCACAGTGCTCCCCAGGGAGCTGCTGCGGGAGGAGAGCCGAGGGGGAATGGGCAGAGAGCATCCATGGCCAGAAACCAAGAGTCTGCAAGTTCAGCCTGGTCTGTCCACCAGCCAAGGACCCCTGAAAGCCCTGGACATTGAAAAATACGGAGAGAGAAATCATGAGGTTTTGTTTGCTTTCAAAGAGTGTTCGGTAAATAAAAGCGGACTTGCCACCAGTGAATTACTGAGCAGAAAGTGTTGTCACCAAAACCACTCGGCTCTGTTTCGCATTCACACTACGTCAAACGGATGAAAACGATCAGCATGAATAAATTCACTTCCTGAGCTGAATCTGTCCACGAAAATAATCCAGAAAAAGGCCAAGAGGGGCTCGTGCTGGCGCTGCTGACAGCTCAGCCCCAAGCAGTTGAAAACCCAGCACTAAAAGCCAACCATGCGCCTCGCTGGAGAGCACCGACCCCAAGCACCGGCCCAGGGGTTGGGAGGTCCCTCTTCCAGCCGCCCGGGGAGAAGCCGGGTGGTAGCATCCATCCCGCCTGGCTGCGGGCACCCTGCATTGCCAGGACAGCTGCGTTGAGCTGATGCTTCATCCACAGCCCCCTGGGCCCAGCGACCGCCGACGTGCAGCTGGGAGCCCCTGGGTGGGCAGATCACTGCTTAATTCCCCCAGCGCAGATTAAATCTGGGGATGTGTCATGAGACAGCTCCGCTCTTTCTAGTCAAGCTGGGACAATTGCCCTCGCACAGCGATGAGCCCGTGGCGTGTTGATGGCACCAAGCGTACGGATTTTGCACGGCCGGGTACACGCATACAGGTACCAGTGGAGGGTGCAAGGGTGGGAGCTGGGTTCGCCCCCCCCCGCCCCCGCGGCGGGGGCTGCCCGGGCCTTGCTGTGGGCTCCACTTGCACCCCGGTTTATGTCGCGTTTGCTCGTTGGGCCGCTGAAGCTTTTCCCCCCGGTTTCCATCGCGGAGGAGCGCGGGGAGGCGGTGCTAGAGGGCGCCCGGGGCCCGCGGACCGGTACGGCAGCGCCGGGAGGCGGCGGGAGGGGCGGGGGCGGTCGTGAGGGGCCGCGGGGCCGGGTCCCCCCTCCGGATCCCGCTCCCCGAAGCCGGGACAGCCCCCTCCCCGCCCCTGCGACCTCGCCATCCCCCGGCGGGGCCGGGCTGGGCTCCCGGTGCCGCCACGGTGCGGTGGGGGGCGATGGGGGGCAGTGAGAGGCTATGGGGTCAGGCTGGGCACCGGGGTTGTGGGTTGCAGCTGGGGAGGCGAAGTGAGAGCCAGGCCCGGGTGGAACGAGGGGGCGGTCGTGGGGGTTGCTCTCCCTTTGCAGGACGGGGCCATAGCATCAGGGCAGGGGTCGAGTCCCCACACCTGGGGGTATTTAAAAGCCAGGCAGACGAGGTGCTTANNGTTGGGCTTGGTGAGCTTAAAGGGCTTTTCCAACCTAAGCGATTCTAGAATCATTTATTCTATATGATTCTATATTATGTGATTCTATGATCATGTGAGCCTTGGCCCTCTTTGGAGCAAGGCGTGCAGAACTGCAGCCACAGAGCAGCGGCCTGCAGGGATGGAAACGCCGTTCTCTCCCAGGAGAAACAGAGCGGCACCTCCTCTGGGGTGCCCGCATCCCATGCAATCCCATCTGGGGGACAGTGCTCTCCCCCCTTGGACGCCTGCTGAGGGCAAGCCGTGCTCCTTCCCTCAGGCAGGAACACTTCCTAAGCAAGGAAATAACAGCAAACTGAGCACTGTGGCCACACGTGAATGCAGCTGGCCCTCCAAAGGGACCAAAGCTCGTGGTACGGGGGCAGAAACTTCAAGAGGGGTGTTCCTTCCTGCCTTCTTCAAACCACACACAGGGTACAGCAGACACATGCTGCTTAGGAGGCAGAAGGCTTCCCATCCTGGCCCAGCCATCCCGGCTCCAAACCAACCTCCAACCTGCAGAGAGCTTCCCCTCCACCAGCCACGGAGCCAGCTGGGGGACAGGGTGTCCGCACCACTCCTGCCAAGCTGCTGCCCCATGCGTAAATGCAACAGAGGATTCCTGGGCGAGAGAAGCAGCAGTGTGAGAGAGCAATGCAGCGATGAGACTTGCTC
>BOSO01005403.1:153728-179196 GCA_018403395.1 Gorsachius goisagi
GCTGCAGCGTGCAGCAGCAGGGAGCGCAGCCTGCTCCGAACCAGCTGCTGGTGGCCCTCTGCACCAGGGCCCGGCAGGCATCAGCAAAACAGCTCTTTTAACGTATAGAAAGGTAGTGCTGGAGGAGGGTTGTCGCAGGGTCTGGCCATGCACAGTGGGGTTTCAGGGCTGTCCGGGTACCACTGAAGACATCTGCAGTGCTTTTGGGATCTGGACGGAGGGACCCAGAGGCAGCAGCGACATTCCGGGCCAGCCACAGCTCCATCACGTTTTGCTGACCACAGTGAATCTGCCACTGCTGATGTCCTGGGTGCGTTCAGCCCGCAGGACTGGTGGGACAGGGGGAATTAACACCCTCTTAGTTGGGGTTTTAATTCTACTTCAAGTAAACAGTGTTGGGAAACTCTGTTTGCTTGCCAGTAGGAGGAACCAGAAGAATCCCTTCCCCATGAGGAGCCATTCCCAGCCTTGCAGCAACAGCCTCCCAGCCCCAGAACACATTTTCCACTTCCATCATTTTCCGCAGTTTGCATTTTAAAACCTGTCCCAACTCAGCGACAAGACCTTCCTCCAAGATCAAAAGCTGCGATTCGCTGTGAACAGATTATTCTCCTGCAGCTGTATTGAGATTCGCTGTCTCCTTTCCCACTTGCTCCATTATTTCCTTGTGGGTTGCCCTCCTCACAGCTTGGCAGCTCTGGCTTTTGGGGGAGAACCCTTAACTTCATTACATCTGCTGGATTATGTTAGTGATCTCATCTGCTGATTACAACCAATACGCAGGATATTTTCTCCTTGCCATTATCTAAAAAAATATGGGCATCAGTACAGAAGAAAGGGGGAAAAAAACAAACCCAAAACAAAAAGCAATTTACACTTGAGGGAGCGGAAATAAATACATGGTAGTCACATGAGGCAGTAGTAACCACTGAGCTATTTTGGGCACAACACCTCATGCAAGAACCGATGCATCTGTCTTTCAAGCAGATTTCAAGTCCAAAAGGCACAAAATGTTTTCAGAAAGTAAATTCTCACATCCGTTAAGAGCCATGCCAAGGAGTGAAATCGGTTGCTGTCAGGCTTCTTAGTTAAGGTCTGTACAGCATTTGGATACGGAAAGCCAGAGCCCCAGCTGATGGAAACTGCTCTCGCTCCTTTGGTTTCAGTGGGAGATACAGATGCCTAAAACCACGCAGGTGCTTATGGACTTTGCTGGATTGGGACCATCCCAGATCAAGCATGCCCACTCCAGCAGGAAGGCGGTGAGCGGCTCTGGAGGGGTAACGCAGGCTTCATAACCCGCAGTGGATGCACACCTTGTGTGAGCAGGTCAGTCCCTGCCTCCCTAGAGAATCCTATGTGCCCAAAATCCCAGGTGGCTTAAAAAAATCAAAACTAAATTGGCTGTCACCCTGAGGTAAGGGTCCTCTTCTTCCCTGAGCGTTCGGAGGTTGGTTACAGCATGCCCGAGGTGGAGGGAGCTCCGCAATGATCAGGTACTTCGGCAAGGGCAAGATGCTGGTGTTTCGCCCACTTGCAGGACCACAGCAGCCAGCACACTGCGCATGGTGAAAACCCACAACCTGGCCCCAAAGCAAGCGCCTGTGCGCAGGCATCCCCACATGGGAGGGCTCCAGCGAGGGAGTTTTGCACTGGCAGAGAGACCAGGTTTAGGCAAGGCCAGCCACCAAGAGAGGCAAACATGCCCCCACGTCCCTCCGCTCCCCCAGGTCCGTTCTCAGAAGAGGAACAGTGGGGGTAGTGGGCTGCGAGGCTCCCGTCCATTCATCTGGTACCACCCTGAGCAATTGTTCTGGCTCCCTGCCGCTTGCGCTCTTTGGATGCTTGCAGACATGTCTCTCTCCCACCCCGTTTTGTTGTGGTTTACTCCCTTGAAAGCTGCCAGGCAGATTTCCTGAGCCTGCCAGTTGACAGGGCCCCACTGACACAATACCTGCCAGAGAGCGTCAGGATGGCAGCTCCCCAGCATGCTGCCCATCAGAGTGCTGAGGGATGCTGGGGAATGCGGGCGGCTGCGGCAAAGCCAGCGGAGCCGAGGGGCACAGCCCCGAGGGGCAGCAGGAGCTCCGCATGGAAGGCAGCCCTTCTCGGCTACGCGACCTGCTTCTGACAAGGACAAAATGCCTCTCGCCCTGGCATCGGGGCAGCTGGCTGTTCATGGGGTGCAACCTCTGCGAGCGGGTGGCTCACCCGTACAGTGGAGGCAGCCGCTCAGCTCGCAGAGGTGCTTGCCAGACACTTCCAGGGGTTTTTGTAAAGGCAGTAACTGCTTCAACAGCCATGACTGACCAGACCACGGCTTCAGTTTGGCACATGGGCAGTCCCGGGGACACCTGCACACTTGATGCCAAGGCTGAGCTGGAGTGATGTGCTGCATTGAACTGAAATGTTACACAGGAATATTTTAAAGGGTGTGAATGGCTGCACGAATTAATGGAATTGCATAAACAAAGAGCAAGATGCTCTTGTTTTCATTTAGCAAAAGTCCTGCTGAAAGTTTTGTCCAGATCAGTATATCTCAGAAGGAGAAAGTGCCTTTGGTTGGCACTCCAGGTATCAGCCCTCAGCTGAGCAAACCAGCACCTGCCTGGGGAGGATGTGCAGGATTTACCCCTCTGCCTGTGAATCCCTGCCTTTTGAACGTCCCTTCCCCAGACGCTCACTGCAGGGAAGTGCTGGGCACGGTGCGCTGCTGCTTCCCCCGCATCTCCTCCGTCCTCCTGGGGGTCGGCCAGCCAGTTTGCTGCCCGGTGCCAGGCTCTCACCCCTTGCACTGACTACCCCACACATATGTGTTTGCTGTGTTTCTGGTGAGAAATCCCTGCCCGTCTGGATAGGAACCACCGGCTCCGGTTTACGGAGTAGGGGATCCAGCACGGAACAAGTTCAAAAGCAACTTTGTCCATGTTTTATTTGAGCTTCCTTGTATCCTGCCCTCAGCTGATGGCTGGGGCCATGTTCCGTACATACCATCATGCAGTAACACGGCACATATTAAACACTAACAAATTAGAATCACAGAATCATAGAATTGTCGAGGTTGGAAAAACCCTTTAAGCTCACCAAGCCCAACCGCTCCCCTAACCCTGCCATCCCACCACTAAACCCTGGCCCTAAGCACCTCGTCTGCCTGGCTTTTAAATCCCTCCAGGGATGGGGACTTGACCCTTTCCCTGGGCAGCCCCTTCCAGTGCTTAATTAGGGTCCCTGTAAAATTATCAGCTATCGCACCTTTTCGACTGCTTTCAAATGGGGCTGGCTTTGGTTTTGGCCCTCTGTAAGGACAGGATTATGCTTCCTTTGGCTGTACAGAGACTTTATTTTAGTCCCATTTGTCAGTCAGATTAAACTAGAACCAGTTCAGATCCCTGAGGAGCCATTGGATCCCTGAGGAGCCATTACCAGGTCTGGCCTGGTCTGAACCATGGCCAGTGCACTGGGCCAGTGGCAGGGTGCATGCGGCATCGAAACCTGATGACTTTGCAATGCCCAGCATTAAAAAACCTCACTGTAAGTACCTGCCTCGCTCTTCATCTCTCTCCAAGACAGCTGAATTTCCTGCTGTGCTGGATGCACGTAACACGCGCTGTACCCCACAAGTCATACTGGATCCAGCAGGCTTGCAGTGCTTCGGGAATGGGCACCAGCTGTGGGAACGGAGCGCCAAAAGCCTTCAGGGAGGGTGCAGATGAGTGCTCCTGCTCCTCTCTGCCGGTCCCCTGCAGGGGAAAGCCCTCCCCTGCCATTCTGAGACAACCAAAGCATCTCCGCCAGCAGAACTCCATGCTGCATTGTCTGTCCTGCCTGGTTTCTCAGATGCCCCCCCCCCCCGGGAACGCCCCTGCTCCCTCGATCCCCCTGCTCCCCAGGAATGCCCTGCTCCAGGGATCCCCCCCGCCCCTCGGGATCCTCCTGCCCCCCGGGGTCCCCCCCGCTCCTGGGATCTCCCTGCTCCCCAGCAATGTCCCCGCTCCTGGGATCCCCCCTCTCTCCCGGGTTGCCCCTGCTCCCGGGATCTACCTGGCTCCCCGCGGTGCCCCCTGCCCCCCGGGATCCCCCTGCTTCCCAGATCCTCCCGCTCCCCCGGATCCCCTCGCTCCTCAGATCCCCCCGCTCCCCCGGATTCCCTCGCTCCCCCGGATTCCCTCGCTCCCCCGACCCCCCGCTCACCCTTGCCGAGCAAGGGCCGGCAGCCCCGCGGCGGCCGCCGCCGCGCCCGGAAGCCGAGCGCTCCCCTCTCCGCGGCCCTCGCCGCCGTCCTAGGGGCGGCCTCGCGGCGGGGGCGGCCTGGGCGGGCGGTGGGGCTGGAGCGGCGCCGGGTTTCCGCCGGGCGGGAGGCGGAGCGGGGAGGCGGCGGCCGGGGCCCGGGCGGAGCGCAGAGCCGAGTGGCGCCGGGCCGGGGCTGTCAGCGCGGCGAGCGGGAGCCCAGCGGGCCGGGCCGGGCGCCGCCGCCGAGCAGCGCGCACCGCCAGCCCTGCGGGGGAGGCCGCCATGGCGGGCGGGTGCTGAGGCGGGCGGCGCGGAGGGGGGCGCGGAGGGGCGCGGAGCGGCGCGGCGGAGCGGGGCGGGGCGCGGCCAGGCCCGGCCGGCCGGGGCCGGGGCCATGCCATGCCCGTAGGGAGAGATGCCTTTTGGAAATGGAGACACTGGATCACAGCGCAAACATGGCGTCCCCGCGGCTCGGCTGCCCCTCTCGGGCTGGTGCCTGCTCTGCTCCCTGCTGTGCGGGGGGCTGGCGGCGGCCCGGGCACCACCGGCCCCCGCCTGCCAGCCCTGCTCTGCCGACTGTACCTGCGCCGGCTCCGCCTGCCTCGTCAACTGCTCTGCCCGCGGGATGGAGCGCCCGGGGGCCGGCGTCCCCCCCGCCGCCACGGCGCTGTGAGTACCGCGAGGCGCGGCGGGCCGGGCCGGCGGGCGGCAGGGCCGGGCCGGCGGCTCCGGGCAGCTGGGCTCCCCGGCCGTTTAATATGGCCTGGAGCGGTGGCCATGGGCGTTGTTTTGCCTTGCGCCGCGGTGGGGATGGGGCGCCTGACAGCAGGGACAGACATGGGGACGTCGCAGAAAGTTTGCCGAGAGCCGGTGGGGTCGGGGTCGGGGTCGGGCAGGAGCGGCCCAAGGGCAGCCGAAGGGAAAATGCGTGAGGTCTGCGGGCCCGGCCTGGCAGCGCGGCTGGGGCTCGCCGGCTTCAGCTGGGGTAGGGCTAGCGGGGCTGGGCTGCTGGCCCCCCAAAGTCAGGGGCCGCGGGGAAGCGCTCGGCTCCGCACCCGGAGAAGTGTTGTCAGGATTCATCCCAGCCCGGGTCATCTCAGAACGTGTCTTGCCAAGAGTTGGCAATTCCCGGGGCACGCTGGACACCCCGGCAGGCGTGATGGGCAAAGCATAGGGTACGCCACAGAGAGCCGGGGGCTGCTGTGCAGGCGGTCTTGTGCCGAGAGTTTTAATTTCTGAGGTTCTTTGGGGGAGAAGCGGTGTGGGGAAGCGAGCAGTTGGACGTGGCTTAAACACCGTTCAGTTAACAGCAAATCCAAGAGACTCAATTAAGAAGTTCACTTAAAAAATTTCTCCATGGAAGTGCTAGGATGGGGTGATGGTTGCGTTTGTGTCCAGATGCTGGTTTTGTTGTTTTGGGAAAATCAGCTGGAAAGGTGTGTTCCTTAGGGGGGGCATGAGAACAGTCCGTACGCTCTGTCACTTCAATAAAATTACTGCATGATGCAAAAAAATAGACTTAAAAGTGAGGGTTTTAAATTTATTTTTGAACCTAAATTTGTTTTCCTTAGGGAGCAGCTTTTCTGTTCTTGAGGAGACAAAAAGCATCGAGTGTTCCGTGCGGGAGAGATGACATGGGGTCCGGCCCAGTAAAAAAATCTCACATGAACTGATTTCTGCCAGTATTTCGATAAGTTCGGGGTCTGCTTTTCTATTCGCATATTCTTAACTAAGTTTCCGCTTTTTAGTGTCAGTGTAGATTAAGAGAGATTGCACAAGTTGCAAAGCACCACAGTAAATGTGAAATTATAGCTTGGCGAGATGTATCTAGATGGACGTCAGGAAGACGTGCGTGCCTGAATCCAGCAGACAAGGTGCTTTCCAGCTGTTTTCTTACAAGATACTTTTAGGCTTTTCCAAACAAACTAGCTGTTGGGTGTTGCAGAAAGTCCCCAGCCGGGGAAGACCGAGTTTTATTAAGGGGTTTCTGAGGCTGCGGTATCTGCGGGATCCACAGCTCTGGCAACTCGATGTGCCGTTGGCGACCAGCGCTTCGCTGGTCACTAGTAGAGCTGCCTTCAGAAGGCTGTGGTGATAAGTCCTTCATCTGGCGTTTTAAGGATTTGGGGTCATTACAGCGTGTTTCTAGGATTATTAATTTTGGTAGTAAGTGTTTGGACTGCTTATATTATTGTTGTTCAGAGGTGTTGAGTTGTAAAAGCTCCCGGAACGTTTTGGATGAGATCCTATTATGCAATGACAAATTGAAATTGGACATAAAGCTCTTGCAGGTCAACAAAACAAAGCGCCAGGAGTGTGGGAAGGGGAAATCTGCTAAAGCAAACGGACTGAGTCGGCAGGATAGCGTTCCTGACATCTTCCTCTGGTTTCAGTGGATAAATGTTTGTTTACAGCACTGTTGAGAGCAGTGCAGTAAGGGGAAGAGCTGTGCTCCGCCGAGGGATGATTGCCTTTGGAATTCAGAGTGTAGAGTCATCTTTGTCAGCCAGCAGATCATCCTGCGTGTGCAGTCACGACTCTGCTGACAAAGTGTGTTCTGGTAACATTCTGATGACTGGTGTCGGATGTGCTGAAGCGGTCTGCTGCGGCCCATGGATTTCCTTTGGGGTGAAGTCTACTGCCCTATTTAACTGCCTGACTATGGGAATAGGCGGCCTGTGTGCTTACGTTGTCATTATAACTGGAGAGGATTTACAGATTTATTTCTGTTGGGACGAGAGGGACTCTGGCTCATGACAGAGTGAAGTTGTGCAAGCGGTCTTGTCTATTCATTTCATGTTCCCTTTATTGAACACTGACAGATAAAGTAAATAATGCTTTTAATGATTTGCTGTCTATTCTCTCGTTAGAGAAAAGCATAATATCTCAACAAAACTTTTTTTTATTAGTCTGAAATGAAAACAGCCTTTAAGAAGGCTGAGCTCAGAAAATGACCAGTGCTGGAGCTGCCTGATTCTGCGGCAGGCATTGGGTTCTAGCAGCTGCGTTCGGCAAATGTGATACTGTACCTCTAGTAAGGCCTAGGAAATTAATTCCTCTCATGTCCGACATTATGGACATAGCAACTTTGGAGAAATACACGCCAGCTTCGGCAGCACTGTTACTAGGAGTACAGAAGAAATGCCGCATCCAAAGAATCACTAAGGAAATAAGCTCTGCTTCTTGCAGACGCTACATACCTAGCTGGAAGCGGTCTCCAGGCAGACCGAATGGGAATATTGGCCCCTTCCCATTGCCAGAGTCGGGTTCTTGAAGTGTAACGCAAAGTCTGGCTGGAATCGAGAGCAAAGGCTGTTTTTCCAAATAATCTGCAGTGCTCAACTTAAAAAAAAAAAGAAATTATACTTCGAGAGCCCGCGCTTCAAGTGGCAGCATTTACACTTCTGAGTTTCTCCATCTGAGAAATGCTCTGCTCTGATCTCGTTTCAAGGGCTCCGCTGGCAGGGCCACCAGGTTTTGTTCGCATTTACCGTGAGACTGAGCCGTTTCATGAGCTGGTATCACTGCTTTCGTTCCTCAACTGGAAATAAACCTTGTAAAGATTTTCTGACTTGCCCTTGCAAATATTGACTATTTCTGATGCATCTTTAGTATTGTGGTACTTTTGAAGTGGAGATTAGAGTCTCGATTTCTAAGACTACAGTTGAAACTCCTTTTTCCTTCGTTAATGTGGAATGCTGTTTGGGGATGGGTCAGAAGAAGGTGAAACCTCTGCTACCACCACACTCCTGCAGAAGCAGGAGCTTTGCAGATTTGGGGGTCATAACTTTCATGCAAAACCCAGCGGGGTTTTTTTCGTGGATTTGGCAGCGAGCCCCGGGGTTACGCTGCCTAGCCGGTGACTTCACCTAAGCAAACCTTCTTAAAATAAACAGATTTTATGATTCAGGAACCTACAGTCTGTGACATTTTACATTGCAAGAGTTGGCAACCATCAGTAGGTTTTGGTATCGTTATGTGATGCAGTCAAAGCCTTTTCAAGGCTCAGGGTGTCTTCAAAAGCTATGGGGGGAGGGAATCCAATTAAAACTAAAATCCAATTCAGGTAAAGCCACAAGCAGTGGCGTGTCTGTACAGTAGTGTCCAGTCCACAAAGGCAAAATCGCTTTACTTCTGTTCCTAGAAAAACACTTGAACAGCCTGGAATGTCATTCGTGTAAGAAGCCATATCCCCGGTGAAAACAAGGCCCTGTTTCTCTCTTGTAAGAAATTCTGGAGAGGGGAAAAGGCCCAAATGAGGTGCTAGATGAGTATTTTGCAAACAAGATTCATTCAGCGTATGGAAAAGGGACCAGTCACATGAGCAAACTGTAACTGTGGTTTAATCACCAAACAAGGAGGCAATTCTGTATTACTCCACGAGAGCAGAACGGTCTCTGGTGTTAGTGAAGTGTCACCATAAATGCCATTACAGCGACGGCATGAGCAGAGGGTCTGGGTTGTTGATTGTGCTCCTTCCTAAAGCTTCAGAGACATTTGAGTGCTGTTCCCATAAGTGAGAAAGTCGCCCTTTTTAAAATTAAAACTTTGTGGTATTTAAAGATGTACTGAATACCCTGCTAGGTAAGAAAAGGCATCCCCCAGTGCAGTGGCGTTTGAAGGCGTTCGGCTCCATGGCAAACGTTGCAATTAAATAATCCTGAGCAGCACCAAGGTGTCGCCCTTCCTTGACGCTAGCCCAGCATTTAAGGATTTTGCAATTTGCAGTTTGGGGCAACCAAACCTACAAACCCTGGTAAAGACTGAAAACCACACCTGGAGAAACCGTAGCTGAACATCTCCCAGCCCCGCTGGGCAGAGGGGGTATCTGCTGTCCGAATGCCCGCGCCCGACCCTTGTCAGGCCTCGGTAGAAAGGAAGACCCTGTCTCAGCTCACCTCATCTTTTGGGGTTTTTTAACCAGGTACTGTCTGAGTTTTTTTCCCCCCTGTATTTCCTGCAATTTTTAAGTTTATCGGTGGTGTCTCTCTGCGTGTGGCTTTTTCCTTCTTGGAGGGAATGGTTTTCTCCTGCTGGCAAGCCCCCGCCAGGTCTCTCTCGCATTTCACCCAGCTGCTTTCATTCTGCTCTCCCAAAGAGGGGGTTTAAAACGAAAACCACTCAGTTCCGAAGGTAGGGTGACATGGACTCATGTGGCTTGTTAATGTGTCTCTCCCTGTTTGCTATTTAACGGGATGCCTCGTTTTATCTCGTGTCATGCTGCGGTTTCCACGCTGTGGTTTCCAGAATGCGTTTCTGCGTCATCCTTTCTTCATTTCTTCAAGCTTTGTTGTCCTTTGATCGATCATTGCAGTTCAGCTTGATTTTTGTATCTTGTCTCTTATTTACCCCATATGTCCCCAAACATTCCTCTGAGTTGTAATAAGTGAGTAAGAAAGTGAAGAGGGGGTGAAGAAGGAGAGCTCAGGATCAAAAATCTGCTTTCCAGTGCCAAGCTGGAGTGGGCTGGGAGCTGCACAGACAGAGGTGCTTGCTCTTACCATGAGGAGAGGTAACAGGGGAGCGTGGGGGACACAGGAGTGTGGGGGACACGGCACTTGTGAATTAGTCCCTCCATAGCCAACAGCGCGATTTAGGCAGTCGCTGTTGGGCTCAGAGAGAAAATTTCTGTCTGTTCCATAGTGGAAAGTTGGCAGCTCAGCTCGTGGGCTGCGCTGACGGTGCTATTGCTATTCGGAGGAACGGCTGCTACCCCACATCAGCCCACCTTTCTCTCCAGGCTTTGCTTACAGGCTTAAAGCTGGGCTTAAAGGCTGGAAAGCTATGGTGGCTGTCGGGCTGCAGAGCTGCCAACCGCATGGCCCTTGCAGGCCCTGCCACCTGCACGAACAGGCTCTGCTGATGTCGTTGCCTGTCCCAGCAGGAGGATGAGAGCTTCAAATCAGACCTCCCCGGCCCCTATTTACCCTTATTTACCTTTATTAATCTGTCTTTGTCATAAAGAATGAGCTTGTTTTTCATATTGAAGGACTGTTGTTTACTCAGACACTGAAGCTAAGTTGGCATCTCTGTTTGCCAAAACTAAGACTGTTGAATTGAAATATGTTAGTTTTTGCTTTGCAAAGAGCACAGAAAGTAAAACCCATGTGATTACAGCCATTCCCATGCTTTGAAGGGATAACTGTCATCAGGAAGAGAATCAGCAATGGGCAAGTCGATTGTAGCATTTCTGGTATATTATGGGGACCATGACCAGTAAACGGATTCTGTCCTCACTTTCCAGCTCCTCCCTCTCCCTCAAAAGATTGCATCCATTTTGATGATGTGCTGCCACTGGGTTTAAAGAGAGAAAATCAAAACAAAGCACGATATTCTTCAGTCAGCTGTTTTTGCCATTCTAACAGAAAAAATAGTTCCTCTCAGGTTAGGAACGAGTGCATTTCTTCAGCTTCCTGGCATCAGGCCTAGTAAAAACTTTAATAAACCGAGATTGGAGACAAAATTTCGAATGTGGCATCTGGTCTTGTGTTATTCTGTTTAATCCAGTGTCATTTTTAATTGAATTAGCAACCCATGTTAAGATACTGTGGTACTTTGGTTTGGTAACTACTTGATGGAAGGAAATGACGATCTTCGCTTTGTGGTAATGAATCTCCCACCTGTGGCATTTTTCAGCCGCGGTGCATGTGTGTTAACTGTGCGGTCCTGCGTTACCCCCAGTCCGGGATCTACAGGCTGCCTTCCGACAGCGCGGCGTTGGGAGGCGATGGGACTCCCTCTCCCCACTGCAGTCATGCTGGCGTATGCTCTTGAGCATCACCAGGAGAAGGCTGTACTCGCTCAGACAACAGGCAGAGCCTGCAGCAGCCCTTGCTTTTGACGAGTCTGCGGGATGATCTGTAGTGACATGAATTCTGGATCCAAGCCAGGACTCAGCCGGCCTGTTCTTATTCATTCGAAATTGTACCTGGACACCATACCATACCCCTTTTTTCTTCTAGCGACAGCTGGGCAACTTGTATTCTGCCTGTACAGACAGTTCCTTGTATCAAGAAACACATTTGGCTCCGTGCAATACTATTTTGCATGCCTGCGATGAAGTAATGAGGTCTAATCACTGCTTTGAAACCAAGATTTTTAGGGTGGAATTTGCAGCCCTGGCTAGAGCCTGCTCCCGCCTCCTTGGACAGACATTGCTGATGGTACTTGCAGATCCCCAGCAATGGCTTCTTCACAACACCGTTGCAACATCCCCTTGGCACTACCTCGGCCCTGGGTCCCGCAGGATCTGCGCTGCGCTGGGCTCCTCTAGCAGGGAGGAGGACTTCTGTGGATCCGGCAGCAAAAGAGCAGTTTTCCCTGCAGCTTTGGTGGGGAAGAGTGAAGCCAATCCTTCGTCTCCCTGGTGTGGTGGCTTGTGTGGGATTCAGTAAACACCTTTCCCTGCTAAGTCAGGGGACACGGATCCTGCTGGGAATGGGTTAAATGGGTTCTGCTACAGCAAATGCTTCATGGTCAGGGAGAGGTGGGAGTGGCTCTCTAAAAAGAGGATCTAGGGTGTGGATTGAGTCCTCCTGAGGGAGGAACCCGAGGAACAGCTAAGCCTGGGAAAGTGAGAGCCCAGACAAATTGTGTTGGCCAAAGTTGTTAGTTGCTCTCTCGAAGCCACGCCTCGGGAAGGGGGTGGAGTGAGTCCAGCCTAAAGCAGGCAGATTTTGTTTTAGGTCAGGTTGGTGATAGCATCTGTGCCTAGTCCCATCAGGGACCCTGTGGGGAAGTAGTGATTCTTGCTGCACGGCAAACAGACCCAAGGCGGTTAGCTGGCTGGTGGTGGGAACGTGCCATGAACGCAGAGCTGTGAGTCAAGGGGATGCATCTTTTACCTTCTTGCAGTGATGTGAGCACATAGGCCCCTCTAAGAGCTGAAAAAACCCACATGATCATTCCCTTTTGTGTATTTATTTTTGTAGGGCAACCTCGTGTTGCTTGAAGGAGCACTACAGAAGTGGATATTTTTATACTTCTCTTTTGCTTGCCTCACAGCTGGGCTGGTTATGTTTTAGGGGTGGAATACAGCTTAGCCTTTCCAAGTGTGTCTCAGATAAAACAGATGTTTCTGTTCCTGTCTCCACTGCTGATGCTCCCATATGCCACATTTCCAACAGTAGGACATCAGTGCTGGCACACAGGCCCTGGGCTTTGCACGGGGGAGGCCTTGGGGGGGGTGTTTAGCTCTTTGATGTCTGCGTGCTGTTTGGGGGGCTGTCAGGATTGCTGGGCAGACGAGTGTTACCTTTGAGGGGATGCGCGTGGCTCCTCGTCAGCACCTGCGTGCAGCCCAGTGCCGGCACCCCGGCGTCTTGCTGGCAGCTGGGACTGGCACGCTGTCAGTACGGGAATGTTCACGGGTTTTGCCTCATGGGTTGCTTCTGTGCTGTTGCTTAATGGCTTTCACGTGCAGAGGCTGCGTAGCTGTTTGCGAGCAGAGAGAGCCATCTGAGCCATGCTCTTCAGCCAGTGCCAGGCAGTCCATGGGGTGATAAGAATAATAATTGCGGGCCCCATCCTGCGACACGTGCTCCCGGCACAGAGCGTGTGTAGTGCATTTCCTCTCCTGGGGCTTAGAGAGCTGAGGGAACAGTAGGAAACCACAATGTGATGCAGAGTAGGAAGAGCAGAGGAAAGCGTTGCAGCCACGTTTCCTCCACTTAACTATGTTCTTCACTCCCTCAACCACCTCTCTTTAAGCTGCATTTCTTCCTCAGGAAGAGGAGTGGGACAGGGTTTTTGGGACAGCATCTTGCTGTGTCACCCACAGGCAGATGGTTGCGCAGGAACACTGCGAAGACCTGGTGAAAGGGTCTGTGCTCTGCCTGAGCCTGTGCAGTCAGCTTTGGGTGCTACCTGGAGTGCGGAGCTGGCCCTCGGCAGCGCATTGTGTTTCACCCCTCCCCAGATGAAAAGGGTTGGAAAGCCTTCTGGAAAGAGTGAGTTTTCAAAAGGCAAGTTTCAAGTTTGGATATGGAAAGAGTAATCAGCTGGCACCTTTGACATTTTGTATTGCTTTTGTATGGGATCTCATAGCTTTGGCACAGTGCAGACACAGCAAAGAGGCAGCTCTTAGCCGAGACCTGCAGGTGGTCCAAGCAATCCTGCAAAAGCATAAGCTTGGAATATGGGGACTTTCCTTAGAGGTGTTAGCAGAGCTGCTGCTGTTCCAGTCTCATAAACAATTCTAGCAGGCCATATAGTGACCCTCAGTGATTTGTGTCACAAAACTGCCCTTGCACCTAAACATAGCACAATTAAAAAGAAATCTTCTCCTGTTTCCTAAAACAAAACAAAGCACTCATCTGAAATAACAATGCAGGGCGATTCCTTGGGAGAAGAGTTTCCATTGGAAAATATCTTGGCTCCTGACCAATCCTCTGTAAAGCAGTTGTAGAGGGCGGCTCATTATTGCTACCTGGGTGATTTTCTAGAAAATTGTGAGCTATTAGTTGGTGAAGCCATTAGTCAGGATCCCTTCTCACTTCCTCCACTACATGGTAAAAAAAAAAGTAAGTTCCCTGTCCTCCCAGATGCAAGAGGCAACCGCAGGTAGAGAGCCACTGAAATGAGCAAAGCGTTGGCCAGAGATTCATAAGTAATGAATTAAATCTGTGCAGATCAAAGGTTTCTATCAGAGTGTGGGAACATTATTTTACTCTTAGAGAGGGAAAACATGAAGTCACTGGCTTTATGAACTGAACTCGGCCTGGATTTGCAACCCCTGATTGCATGGATCAGTGCAAAGTTTGTATCAGAAGTCGTAAAAAATTTAGTGTAGACAAAACTGAGGGGGCAAGACAAAAGCTAGGCCAGGGGTTAGACTGTGTTAGTCTTTCAGTTGTGTTAAGAAAATTCACTGTACCTAATATATGTGGTGGATTAGTTTCATACCAGCAGTAAGTAATGGCTTTACTTAAGAAAAAGAAAAAAAAAAAAAAGAAAACTGCTGCCCCTTTGTGCAGTAAAGCTGTTGTGCAGGGCATGGCTCATGTTAGGACAGCACCATGGAAACAAAGCTTAAGCTGCCTGGGTGGTACTCGAGGCTCTGCTAGACTGACAAAACACAATTCCCAAGTTTTAATTTAGAGGGCAGACACACCCCATTTTTCGCAGGGAGTGCCAGGAGCATCACTGGTTCTTCAATCTGTGTTTCACACAACACAAAATAACTTTGGTAGCCCAACAGCCAGGCCCTAAACCCTGAGACCCTTGGCCCTCACTGCTGCCCCTGTTGTCACTCAGTGCATCCAGCAATCAGCCTTTTCTTGAAAAGCTTTCTGCCTTTCCAGCGCTTGCAGGAGTGTAAACTGTCAAGGTAGCAATGTCACTGTCCTTGGACAATTTAGTTGCTGACATGCACAGATTGCATCTGATACAGCCACCAATTTAAATTGTGTTACCTTGGATTTGCTTTGCACTGAGTGCAGTGACCCATGTTATGCAGCCAGTCACACTGGAGTGTGACCCTGTGGCATAATTTGGAATTGCCAGCATTTAAGGCGTTAATTACAGCTAGCCATCAGATCGCTAAAACAAGCCAGCAAAGCCCACTGCTGCATTCTGTTTTCCTGTGGATCAGCTGTGACACATCCAAGCCTGTAGCTTGATCCCGTAACTTCAGAGAGAGCTGGGAGAGAAGACTAAGTCTGGAAATTAATCTCTAACACCCCCGCTCCCACAGGACACAAAGCTTCCCCCGAAGTAGATGCACTTTCTAGCTGCTTCGGAAAGACATTTTGTAAGCCAGTGGAGAGTCCTGGATCTTTTGATGGCGTGCAGCCCTACTGCAGATCCTCTCCTCTTGCAGGTGTTAGGGCTGATCAGCAGCATGGATCACCTTTTTCTCCCTGCGCACGCTGACCAGGACTCCTGTTGGTTCCCATAGAGAGGGGAACTGGCCGTGGAGCTGGTGGTGTGTTTATTGGCTTGCTCTGCGGTTCCTGGAAGTTGCTAAATTCTGCAGCAGCCATGGAGGCTGTGCACAGCATGCTTAAGGCCAGGATTTGCTTCCCCCTCTGTCCTTCTCCCCTCCACAATCAGGGAATTGAAGTGCATACCTTAGTTTGGGAAGAAAGCCGAGCTACTGGGGGCAGTGTTGTCTAGCAGCTGGAACACAGAGGGGAAAGCGGGACTTCTTGGTTTTGTTTTCAGTTCTGACCCTGGTTGCGTGGGCTTGGGCTGTCATTGATTCATCTGCCCTCAGTCTCCCCTGTCTGAGCAATGGGGCTGGTGCTTCCTTGCCTTGTGGGAGTATTGTAGTGGTTATTTATGGGAATGAAATGCTTGTGGAGGGCTTGAATGTTTGGCTGCTGGATAAATGCCCTGGATTTCTAATTCCTACTTGCTTGGTGCTCTGCCCTCCTCATGAGAAGGCAGCAAAACATTATCCTATACCAACTCTTGGGAATCTTGACTCTGAGCAAGCTAAATGGCAGGTCAGCAAAACGCACACACGTAATCATTTTGACAAGCTTATTGGTAACCTTGGTCCTGCCTTCCTGCCCCTGCTTGTGCTTCAAACCCTTCCTACCATCGTCCTCAGAACTAAGACAACCTTGGGCTTTGCTGGAACATAACGTATGGCAGGTACTGGAGCCAGCAGGATCTCACTGTGCTATGGTAGCTGGAGAACCATTCATTTTTCTTTTAATGTGTCTGAAAAAGAAAAGTTTTGTTTTCTGCCCAACTTTATTTTTTGTTTCAAGGCAGTGCCATCAGTTTCCCAAACAGAGACATCCCAGCCCCAAATGGGAAGTCGGCGCTGACTCCAGCCCAGGGCCCCAGCTCCTGAGAGAAACGTGACTGCTCCCTGTGGGCTCCTCAGAGCAGAAGGACATGGGGCTGGGAGCATTATCCTCACTAGGAGCAGCCTGGGGAAAGGAACCGTGTAGCCCCAGGCTACAGGTAGACAGATGGATGTGCAAGGCCGGAGCCGTGCTGCTGGGACAGGATGGCCTGCACCCCCACAGCAGGCCTGCAGCCATGTTCCCTTGGCAGGGAGCTAGGGCTGCGGTGGCTTTCCAGTGCTGCCAGCTCCTCTGCTCTTTCTGCCTCAGCCAGGAACCAGTTTCTCTCAGTGGTAACTTTACCTCAGCCAGGCGCCATTTTAATTCACCAGCTGCCATCTTGTCTCAGCTGTGGGGCAGCTTCTGCTCTCTTGTGCCATTTACCCCCTGCCAGCTCAGCCGGCCCGCAGCTCGGGGGTCTGGCAGGCAGGTCTCTGTTAGCAGTCCAACCCTGTTTCTCGGACCCAGGCAGCCCTCCTGGCTGCCTTCACCCGGCAGGCCTGTAGCAGGAAGCCTGTTGCAGTCACTGTGGTACTGTGGGGCCCGTCATGGCGCTCGGCAGCAGCACAGTCTCACAGATGGGCCCTCTGGAGACACAGGGTTTTGTCTGGGTTGGGTGAACCCCTGCACATCCATCTGCTTTCCTGCCTTGCAGCTCTGCTGTCTCTGCGGGCCCTGCCCGGTTGGCACCCAGCGGGCATGCAGGGCCTTGGCGGAAGGGGTGCCAGGAGGTGCCCCGCGTCCCGGGCTGGGCACCCCGCTGGGGTGAGCCGGCTGCCCTGCCCCGGGGCTGCAGAGCCGGGCCTGCTGCTGCCGCCACGGTGTGGGTTCAGGATCAGGCAGTCAGTAGCTCTTGGCTGTAGCGCGTACTACAAGATCCCCGCTGTTAGTTGTTTGTTTAATGGTGGCTGATTAGAGGGAGAGGAGACTGGCCCTTTCCTCCTCCATAGGGGGTGCGTTTCGGTATTCCGACTGGGAGTTTGAGGATGTCTTGATCCTCTGCCTAATCAAACTCAGTGCAGGGCACGAAAAGCCCTATCTCCGCTGCGCTGCTGCCACCGCAGCCTGGAACACGGCCTTCCAGAGGGAGGGGTTCTGTCTTTTACAATACAAAACACATTTCAGCTGGAGCATTTTTTTTCCCTTATTGAATCTAGAGCAAAAAAGCCCTCAGCAGGAGCTTGAGCTTACTGTTGGGATGAGACACAGGCCTGTGGCAGGGATGGGTCCCAATTCTCCTTCTGGCTGCAGCTCAACTTTTACACTTGTTTCTTTTAACTTCTTGGGGTCCTAATTCTTGCTGGCTCATGGGCTGTCTGGCAGTAGCGAAGCCGTTGTTGGCCATCTATGGGGACGATAAGAGTGGATCAGTGGCAGCGTGGGTGGCAGAGGATCAGCAGGGCGGCAAGTGTCTAGAGTCTGGTGTGACCATGATAATGGTCCCATCAGATTTATATTTCTGAATTAATCTACAGAATTAAAGAGCATGGGAGACTTGTGTTGTTTTACTCTGTTTCTGCACAGGCCACAGACAGATGAGAGTCTTGGCATGGTAGTGTCGGGTCCTGGCTTCTGCTGAGGAGTGTTTTAATCCTTCCCGCCTACCCTTTCAGATGCACCATGTTGTGCTGAGCAAGGGCTGCTCTTAAATCCCACTTCGCTGTCAGTATGTGCAGGCCATGAAACACCCTCTCTGTCGTACTGCAAGAACAGGTTTCTGGGTCTTGGGATACTGGGAATCCCTGTATTTCAGGTTGCAATATACAGTTTTAGCTGGTGTCTCCCTGTCCTGAGTGTGCACTGTGAGGGTCCTGGTGTTGGAACAGTCTAAAGCAGACACCTGTTGTGGTGCATGGGCTGAGGCTGCACGGGTGGCTTAGCACCACAAATTGATGAAACCCAGGCATGGCAATGGGAGCGCAAGAGCCATTTACTCATGTGTTGCTCTCCACACCATGGACTTTGGTGACAGGCTGTGGTGGTAAGTGGCTTTCAGCAGATGCCTGTAAAATTGTACAGTCCTGCTTCTCCTAGTGGGAGGAAATTACGAGCTTTTAATGTTGCACCCAAAGACTTTCTGTCCTGACAGCAGAGCAGGACTTTCAGGCCTCTTGCTAGTCATTGGGTGATGAAGAAGCAGCTGGGGAGTAAATTCTTGACATATCAGCAGTGCTGTCATCTTTTTGTATGTAAAGGTACCAGAAATCCCAATTTAAAATGCAGACATTCAGCTGTATCTCTATTGCATGGTACCATGGTATGTGTGGGTTTGCAGAAACGACCCAAAGCTCTAGGAATTGTTTTTTGTATGCATTGTGCTGCAAGCCCTGGGCAGGATCGGGATCTCGTAGTGCTGGGTGCTGCACATAAGTGTACTGAAAACAGACCTTATCCTTAGGATCTTGCAATAAAAATAGACAAGGTGAAAGAAAAAGGAAGTCTTCCTGTTTTTCAGCTGGGTAAGGCTGGAAAACCTTTATGCTCATAGAGAGTAAGGGAGTTGCCTGAGGTCATGCAGGGAGTTTGTGTCTGAGCCCAGCGCTGAGCCCTCCCGATCTTCTGAGGTGCAGCTGGGTGTGATGAACACGAGGGCTTGCACGTGCACATGGGACCAATCTGACATGAAGGTCTTGCAGTGGGAGATGGCTTGCTGGGGATGCATATACCTCTAGCTGCCACTGAGTCTGTAGCACCTCCAGTCTGGCAGAGCTGCATTCGCTGTCCTATCCCTAGTCCGAGAGGGGGCACAGCATGGCTTAGAATCCTAGAATCCTAGAATCATTTAGGTTGGAAAAGCCCTTTAAGATCATCAAGCCCAACCATTACCACTAAACCCTGACCCTAAGCACCTTGTCTGACCGGCTTTTAAATCCCTCCAGGGATGAGGACTCGACCCCTTCCCTGGGCAGCCCATTCCAGTGCTTGACAACCCTTTTGGTGAAGAAATTTTTCCTAAGGTCCCCCAGGTCTGTGCCATCCCACACCTTGGGCGATGCTCAGACATGGTTCATTGCAGAGTGGGGAGAGCAACACCTATTCAACGTATCCTTTTGCTGCCTTGTAAAGAGCTGTCCTTGTACTACCCCCTGCTCCTGGTGTGCATGGAGGTCCTCCCTCTGCAGGCCTTGCGTAGAGACCGTTCCCCCACGGTGACCTCTAGGAAGCAGGATTAATTTAGGTAAATTTGGTGTGACAAGAGGAACAACATTTCATCATGAATTTCTGCCGGGGTTCTGGATTAATCATTACTGCACTTAATGCATTTTAACTCAAAGCTAGAACCGTCCGCATCACCTGACCACTCTGCAAGCAAAACCAATGGAGTATCAGATTTTGGCATGGTTTTGCTACCCGGAACTGGGGTTTCTGCGAGGCATGAGGGAATGGAGAGCAATGGTTAATAGGTAGGATGGAGTTAATCATTCACTGAATTCCTTAGCTACAGACTCTTGGTAATTTTTTTTTTGGTGTGTTGTTGGAAAGGAAATCGGGGTATGTGAAGCAAAACCATACTTAACAAGTCACAGTAGCCCTGGTGTGTGTAGGATTTCTTGCCTTCTGCTGAGGGTGGAGCTCCCCTGTGGCAGGAGATGCTTGAATAACCTGAGAGAGCTGAGCAGTGCTCGGCAATTTGATATGTCCGCACCTTTCACTTCAGATACCTGGGCTGGAGATTGAAGAAGGGAATGTCTGGCCTTTCACCTGCCTGAGACCCAAGGCAAAGATCTGTATTCTCCTTGCAGCAGTCAGTGGCATCACCAACACCTCAAACAGAAGTGGGAAAACTTATCTTAATTAATAAACTAGCGAGGCTGCAGTTACGAGAGTCCGGCCCTACCAGCCAAAATATGAGTCAGCTACCTCTCATAAATCTTGAGATTAAAAATAAACCAAAAAAGGCCAAATGTTGTTGCCTTCTGGGTTTTGAGCCTGAAGTCCCATGCAGGAGACTACTTCTCAATAAGGAGATGCAGAGGAAAAAAAGACTTTGGCAAAGTAAAAGGGAAGGAAAGAAGTAGAGATTATCATTTAATGTCATTGTTCCAGGAGACAGCTTTAGGAAACCCACCGCTTCTCTTATGGCAGGGCTGAGTATATCTTCTGATTCCCTTTCTTGGGTAAAACTGGATCATCTAGAGCCATGCACCACACAACCAGGTACAGGAGTTGGTTTAGGATTCAAGCGAGGTTGATACAGGCTTTGAGGTTGCTAAAGAGGCAGCTGAAGTCTGGAGGGTCATTTTAAGAGGATGTCTCATGTGACCAGGTGGATTGTATGTCATTTCTGCTGTTTAGAGGTAAATATTTAATCTGTAGGTAACCCAAGGCTGCACTGACTACTGTGCCAGACGGACCTAGCCTTCAATCTGGGAATCTGAGTCTGCCTTCCACTTCCTCCCAGCCCTGATTCACCTCCCAAACACCCCTCAGGCCTTGAGAAATTTTTATCCCTGAGCTTCTGGCTTTTGCCTCTTTCTGAGGCAAGAGAGTGTTTGTAAGAGCTGGGGATGGTGGTTACAGGGTGGTTGCAGAGTTGGGATGCGATGTGCCCAACCATGACAGATCTGCTTTCTTCTCAGGAGTGCTGACCTGACCCAAGAAGTACAATGGTAACTGGGACCTGCGGGTTCAGGATGTATTGAGTGGGTAACATCAAATTCAAGTACTGTGAGGTATTTAATGGGAAGGGCAAGTTCCTCCAGCTCCCACTTTGGTTGCAGAGGTCTCTTCTGTTCTTCCAGCCTTACCTTCTCTGCATGCTCAACAGGGATATCTTACCAATATTTTTCTCATGCCTTCCCTGGATTCTGGTCAAAAATTGTGACTCATAGCCTGATTCTGATCTGTCTCATGGCAGTGTTAGGGTAACGGTTGGACTTCATGATCTTAAAGGTCTTTTCCAACCGAAACAATTCTATGATTCTGTGATTCATAGCAAAGATCACGGTGGTGTTCAGCTGAGTGCTGTAAACCGGGAGCACATCAGTGGGAGAACAGATCCAGACTTTTCCTGTGCTGGTAGAGCTTGTGAGCCTTTGAATGCCAAGTCTGACGGCTTGTGCCAGCCCCTGGGGTGTCTGCACATCACAGACGTGGACAGATTGCTTGTGTAGCTGATTGTTTTCAATTTGAAACTACAGCCCCCTAATTGCTCACTGTAAGTTACCAGGACTCACGTAGAATCTCATTAGTCAGCATAGTTAATGGGAGAGCAGAGGGAGCATTTTCAAGTGTGTTTGATGATACGTTGAACTAAGGAAGATTTGTCTAAGGGTACAGATGCCATTAGATGGGGAAATCTTGCTGTAGTTCTATTCCCCAGTTAGGAGCCAGCAGTTGTAGGGTTGGGGCTGTTTTCACATCAAGATAGGTTATTGCAAGAAAAGGGGGGATTTAATTTACTGACAGTTTCTTGCATGGTGTTTTTGAGACTTTTCAGATCCCAGGTAGGGTGAGCACACTGGCTGTTTCCAGGATCCTCTGGGAGCTGCTGTTTTGCAGGGACGGGCTCCTGGAACTGGCTCTGTGGTTGCATTTCTTGGGAAGTCTCTCCCATTTCTTTCCATGCCATTAGTGATGTTCCCAACCCAGTTTGCCTCCTCCATTTAGATGAAGCCACAGACTGGCAAGCAAGGGGAGAGGTCATGGAGGGAGGATTCTGAAATCACCCAAATCGACGGTTTAGAGACACCCAGTTGCGAAAGACTTTTCCTGGTAGGGGAAAGTGTTGGTTCCGTGGGGTGTTTCATAAACCACTGCCTGCCTCCTGCTTCCTGAGCCTGTCTCTGTCCCTGCTGCCAGATGCTGGCCAGTTAAGTGCATGCAGTCAACCAGAGTCTGCTGGTCTCTTTGCAGAAAAAAAAAAAGAAAATCCCCAACGTCTTGGAAGCACAAGGCAAAATAAATACCGCTTTCAGGAGCGTTGGTGCAAATGCAGCTGAGCCTGGCTAAGCCAGGCAAGGTCCTGCAGCTCTTTGCTGAGGGCTGAAGCCAGCCTCGTGGGGAGGGTCACCTCCTCCTTTAACTTCTGTAGCTCTTTCCCTTTTCCCTTCTGCCATTCTGTCTTACTCTGCCCCATCAGTTGCCCTTTATCTGAGAAAAAGTCACATGCACATTGCTTTTGGTCACTGAGTTGAGGAATGCAGCAGCTTGTCCCTACAGCTCTTCAATCCCCGATTTGCAGGTGAGCCCTTACCCCTGCTCTGCGCACATCCAGCACGCTGTTCATCACTTACCTGCTACTCTGCTGCTCTGTTCTGCTCTCCTGTCTGCTATGGCAGGCAGATGGAGCCAAAAAAAGCCAAATGAGAATGAAAAATAATGCAGTTGGTGTTAGTCATGCTGCAGAATGCGTTAGCAGTTCAACAGTGGCCTTAAACACCTAGTGGGATCCAATTTAAACCCATAAAAGTGAGGAAGTCTGGACTTGGAGTCTGTTCTTCTACCTGTGTAAGCAGCTATGTGTGTAGTAGCTGTGGCACAAGCAGGTGAGGAATGTGTTGGGATTTTTTTTTTTTACTCCATTAAACAATTGTCATTTGTTTCCAAGGATTTGATTTTATTGCTCCTCCTATCTCGTGCAGCAGGAAATTAAAAAACAAACATGCAAGACACAGATACAAATTTTTATTTGCTCAAATTACACTGAATATAGGAGATGGGTCTCCGGGTAGCTTCACAAAAATGTCATTATTTGATGATTCTGAATGTGCTAAAAATGTATGAAATCCATGCTCAGGCCTCTGAGACCAGGAGATCTGCTTTTGTGTGATACATTGGAACGGAACACTAGTGACAAATACAACCCCATTCCTGCCTTTGCAGCCCGGGCCTGAGCATAAGCAGGTAATGGCTCTCTCGTTTCCAGTGCACTGCCTTCCCTCCGTGCTTCATTTGCTGCAAACCCCAGCATGATCCCTCTTATCTTAGCAGGCTTCCAAACCCCATAGGAGCTGGGGAGCTGGCCTCCCAGTGAAGGACCCAAAAGGCCTAAATAAACATCAGAGTCACCTCTTGCTCCCTCCGAGCCTTTCCTTTCCAGGATATCGGAAGAGTCTCAGCCCCCCAGTGAGGAGCGGGGACAGAGCTTTGCGAACGTCCCACTGCGTCTCAGCGGTGCAGCAGCGGCCAGCCCTGGTGCGGGTCCCTCTGTGTGTGTCTGCAGGCGTGTGCTGACCGGGAGGACTCTGCGGTAGGAAGCGCTTGCCAGGCATGGCAGGCAGCTCTCGGAGTTTTCTTGGCAGGAGGGTGTGGAAAATGTTGGAAAGGAAAAATGGAGCAAAGGCGGTCTGTAGCTCAGTCTGCCTTGAGATCAGACGTGTGCGCAAGGCTGGGGGGCTCTGTATCACATGCTCCTCAGTCCCCCTGCCCGTATAAAATCCCTCTTCATTCACTGCTATACTCATAATCCCTACATGCTCCTAATTTTATTTTATTTTATTTTGAGGGAAACAGTAGCTCTTTGATAGCCTTCCAAGGGGTAAGATGGGACAGGCAGACTACTTATCGGGAAAAGCCTCGGGGTCTTTGCCTTCCTGAACCCACCGACTAACACAAAGCACAGCTTCCAGCAAGACTGAGCTGCTGTGTGTACTGAGAGATGGAGAGAGGGGTGCCATCAGCGTGGGTTGATGCTGTTTTAATAGGCATGACTGGGCAGCAATCCCAGCACGATTTAGCCGAATAAGGGACTGGTTTTGTCTTTTCCTGCATGACCCGGGACCTTTTCTGACCACAGGTGCCCATGACGTGGTTTCCCCGTCTGCTGGAAAGCAGCATTCCCAGCAGCTCTGCTCTCCCAGGCACGCACAGGGTGCCCAACAGTCTGGCAGGGCAGCGTGGCCCTGAGCTGAGGTGGGGACGGCACAGACGTGCTGCCGCATTGACTGCTGCTGGGGTGCTCCTTGTCGCTGTCCCGGAGAGATCTGTGCTTTGTCTTGCCTGCAGAAAGCAGCACCTCTCCTCTGAGAGATCTGCAGAAAGCAAACCGTGGATCATAGCCTACCTTCGCTCACATCAGTAGCATGACGGAGGATTCAGTTCTTGCTCCATGGCATCCCTTTCCTAGCGTGCTGGCCATTCTTCTTTCCATCTTAAGCTCTGCTTTAATGCTGGCTTGCACCCATAAAGAGCAGGGGCTGTATTTTGGCTGTGGATTGCATAATCCCTGTGCACAGAGCGTGCTTCAGTGAGTTAAGGCTGGTGATGTCCTTTTGGATCCGAGAGGAAGAAGGGTGCTATGGAAACGTAACTTGTTGTTATTATACGGGAATGAAATTTGCTATTTCGCTCTTCTGCCTCAGTTTGTGATTACAACATGGAGCAATTTTTAGCCTTGGCAAGGAGGTGATTTAACATAAAACCAAAGCTGCAGCTTAACTCAGTGTGTGCCATAAATCCTGAGAAACGATGATGCCGTCTGAGGCTCGGTGCGCCTCGAGAACTGGGCAAATGTTCTTTCTGCCAGCAGAGCTGATGTAAGGTCTGATTTATGAATGCGATACTTCTTGACATTGCTGTGGTGTTCAAAGTTTACCAAGGATGTTTACCGAAACCCTCCAGAGTCTCCGTATGGAGCCTTAGAAGGGATCAGACTGAATTTACATGTCCTGCTGTGCCAAGCCCGCTCTTGGTAACCTTCCAGCCTCTGCAGTACTCGGAGCAGCGGCGGTGGATGGTGTTAGCAGGGCGCGCAGCACGCGGGTGGGTGCCTGCCTCGCCTACAACCTGGCGCAGGAGCGCGGGCCACAGGCCCCTGCTTGCTGGGGGCACTCCATCCTTCAGATTTTATTGGGCTTGGTATTGCTTGGGTTCACACTCTTCTTTCCATTTTAAACAAAGCAAATTTACTGGTGGTTTGTATTTACCGCTAACACCCTCTTACACAATCACCCTCATGGCTTTTTATCTTCAGCTTATGAAGAATAGGGTAGAGTAATTTTGTATTTAATCATTAAATTGAGACATAGTCCGAGACAGTTGCCTGAATCTGAAGCAAGCATCAGCCTCTCCCCAAAGGCTCCTCAGCCAGCACTGTCAGTGTTTCATTTTGAGTAGCACCATGCCTCGACTTTGGGTTTCTGTTTGACTCAATAGAAAGTGAAACAACAACAAAATAGATTTGTTTACGGTAGAAAAAAAAGCTGTGAAGTGGAAGGGGTGTGGCTTTTTATTTTTTTTTTAAATTGTCCGTCTCTGCCCCAGTGGCATCTGCCCTTTTGGGTCTCTGAGGGTTCGTTTCTCCTTTCTTGGTGTGTGCTTTGATAACTGTGTGACATGCGGTGGCTCGTGGGTGGTAGACGAGGCAAATGCCTGTCCTTAAGTTGAATTGTCAAGAGGGCCTGTGCCTGGGAACTTTGGGGAAAACCTGAACCGAGAAAGATTTCACAGAATCACAGAACCACAGAATCACAAGGGTTGGAAGGGACCTCAGGTGATCA
>BOSO01005403.1:179288-200606 GCA_018403395.1 Gorsachius goisagi
TCCCCATCCCTGGGGGTATTTAAAAGCTGGGCAGCCGAGATGCTTAGGGCCAGGGTTTAGTGGTGGGATGGCAGGATTAGGGGAACGGTTGGGCTTGGTGAGCTTAAAGGGCTCTTCCAACCTGAATGATTCTATGATTCTGTGATTCTGTCAAGATTTCTGAGAGGAAGAATCAGCTCCTGGGGGAAAGCCCCTTTTGCTGCAGCTGTTGGAAACTGGAGTGGAAGAGGGACAGGGCTGTCTGTGCTGGGGCAGACCTTCAGGTACCCGCACCCTGTCCCCTGTGAGCCTTCGGCACCTCAGCTCCGTGCTGGGCCACTGCGGTTAGGGGGGCGGTGGGAGCACCGCAGGGTACTGAGCCCCTGAGCCACCATGCCAGTCCCAGCCCATGCTTGCCTGGGGAGTAGGCAAGAATTTTAACAGATTTTTACAGTTTGACGCACCTATACATACTGACCTGGGAAAGAAATGTCTCTTGGCTTTGCAGATGGAAAGAAAAAAATAAAAGTATGTAGTATAGGCTGTCGTTGGTGAGGTTCACCCCTGGGGCACCGAGCCAGCACAACCACGGTCCATGAAACCACTTCAGCCTTATTCTGAGGTCTTGAGGGGGGCAGGAGTGTTTCGCAGGCCTTGCTCGGGTCTTGTACATGGGGGAATGCTTAACCCTGGCTGGCTGAAACACAGCAGGCTTCGCCTGGGACTTCTCACCAGGGCTGCGGCACATGGCATCTTCAGCAGATGCAGAAATCAAACTGTGGACTTTGGGATGTCCCCTGCCTGTTCTTGCTAATATGATTAAGAAATTGGGGGGAAAAAGCATCGCAAAAGCTGCAGGAAAGGGATGTTTGTCAGAAAGAAAGAATAATTAAAGAAAAAGGGTGGCTGTAGTAGAAGAAAAAATGCTGATTGTGAATCATCAACTGCCCGTGACTTTCTCGCTGTAAAAGGTTGAATGGTCCAGTCTGTGTATTTGTGCTGGCAGTGAGTGATCTCTACAATAACAGCCATACCCTGTTTAGCTTTGCTACTATTTGGAGGATCTGTGCCAGGACTTATTTGAATCCCCCAGGCAGGCATTTAGAAGGTCTTTTAAAATTAGGGGGAGACGGTGGGAGCTAAAACCTCTCCTCAGTCTCCAGAGAAATTGGCTTTGTTGGAAAAAAAAATAAAATCCACAGTAGGATGCTGAAGTGTGGTGAGACGTATAATACGACAGCTTTTAATGCGATCAGGAAAGGAACACCTCCCAGGAGTATTTGCAAGTATTAAATCATTAGGAAGATTAGCAGAGTTGCAAGGTCTTTTTTTTTTCCTCCCTGGACAGTTTATTCCACATAATGATGTTTTAAGAGGAGGATTATAGGCATTGGTCCTGTGGGAGAAAGGAACAGGCACTGTAGTGATCTTCCCTTTAACAGATCGCTGACATCACCTGTAGTCTGTAGTAAATGAAATTATCCTTTCTGCAATGCCCTCACAATGAAATGAGACCAGCTCTGTCTCCATTATATGTTTAAGTTGATCCCTTTTCCAAAGTTGATCGGAGAAGGGAGTCTGTGGGAACAGGCACCTCCTTGTGAGGGGAGGGATGTGGGGTCAGCTTGCCCGTCCCACCAGATCTGTGCTCACTGTGGTGTCTCTGGGAAGCAGACGGGGACCTCCGAGCCTCTTCCCTGTAAGCTATGGAGTGGCTGCTGTGATTTCGTCCTATTTTTCCCCAGGCTGAGTTGAAATGGATGCTCTAGAGTGTGTTCTTGACCTGAGAGCATGCATGACTCACCTACACGTATGGATAATATATGTGCCCGGACAGGGGACAATGCCTGGCACCGAGCTGTGGAAGTTGTGAGGGGTCAGAGCCTTTTGTGTCTTCCCCCAGGGAAGCATGGAAGTTCTCCCTAAGAAGCACGAGCCTTCTGCTTCCTCAGCTGGTGGCGGCTTTTGAACACAGTCCTGACTTCCCCGCTCCAGGCCTGCAGCGTGAGCCCTTCCAGGCAGCAGGCGGTTGGAAGAGTCTGCAGTTGCCGAAGGTCTTGTGGGCTGCGGTAGAGCAGCACAGAAGCTGTGTTACGGCCCGCAGAGGCAAGCCCAAGAGGGTCTTTCTTGGAGCAAGAGGTCAGAGGTAAATTGTTTTCATTGCTCTGGACAGGTAGAGGTCAGTCCATGTCAAGGGGAAGAGTTGAGCTGAGGCGAGTGGTGTAAAAGCAGGTTATCGCAAGGTCAGTTGCATCTTTCCAGGATAAGCTGATGACTTGACTGGAGCATTCTTCCAGAGCTCTTTCTAGTGATCTGTCCTTTGGTCTCCACCCTGTACCTCCAGATATGTTGCATAGTGGATTTATCAGCCATTAATATTTGGCAGAAGTGTGGACAGTTGCTCGTCCCAGGCAGCTCATGTTAAAGTTTTGGCTCTCTCCTGTCTGGAGTTTAAATTTTCCAAGCAATGGGTAGAGCGTTAGATGTGCAAGTCCTATTTAACCTGTGAGATGCAAATCCTTCCTTTCTGCAGCGTCAGGCTCATATTGTTTCAGCTGTATTGCTGCTAACGTGTCAGTTGTGCCATCCACACCCTTCGCACATTGAGGGCTGTGGGCATCTCTTGATGTACAATGCACAGAAACAGGTGGATCCCTGGGGTGCAACCCTGGATTGGCTTCAGGGCTGAATTTGTCCCATCGCTGCTTGACAAGTTTTGTCCAAATCCCTGTAGTTCTGTGGGTTTGTCCTTTGCCCTTCTTAGCAGGAACATTTGTCTGCTGTTTTGATGGGTTGAGCAGGGAAAGGCCCTTCTCCTCTACTGAGGGAGGAAGGACTAAAAGCCAGAGTTGAACTGATAGCGATGCAAAGAGTGCTAAAGCCAGGGTGGATTCAGAGGAGGACACTGAGCAGGCTCCTGCGCAGAGCAGTCTGGAAAAGAATCAGGAGTGTAGATCGCCTACACCTGAGCCTGGCACATGATCTGACTTGATGAGGACCTCCACTGTGCTAGCAGCAGTGTCTGCAGGCACCAAGCCTGCTGAAGAAGCACAGAACATGGCCAGTGACCAGAGCAAACCTCCTCTGATGGCTTCTGTGTGATGGGTCTCTCCTGGCTGCTGGAGGAGCCTCAAGAGAAAGATTTCCATCTTTATGCTTTTCCTTGAAACTCCTCCTTGAAACTCCCAGGAAGAGAGGGTGGACAGTTGCTGTGGAGTTTGTGGTCAGCTGTCTCTGTGTTTGTGCCTAAACCAGGATTGGTTAGGTGACGGAGAGTAAGGAGAACGGCGTGGGCTGCTCAGCCTGTACACGCTCCGATCCCAGCAGGGGAGGCAGTGCTAGGGAGAGGAGCAGCGTTGTGGGGTTTCCACAGTTTTTCTGCTTGTCTTGCCCATGTCCCCTCTTGCTAGAGCAGCACAAGGAACTGTCAGCTCTTTCACTGCAACAGCCAAGAGACGTTCTTGTGGAGATCTTGTGCAGAGGAGAAATCGGTTGCTGTTTCCCACGCCTGTTCACAAGGTCTTCTAGAGGGGGCGGCTCTGCCGCAGAGCTCGGGGCCCTGCAGAGGCCCTGCAAGCTGCTCATTTCCCTTTGTACCTACTTTGGGGCCTCTGAACATCAGCATTTTTTAGAGTAGAAATATTCTGACTGCATCACAGAAGACTTTCTAATGCTAAAAGGAAGCAACCCAACCACACAGATTATTAATGCCAGAAACATGCAAATGCATTTTGTACTGGAACCAGCAGATCTGTACGGGGTTCTAATTATTTTTTTGTTTTCAGAAGGTTAAGTATCTATAGTGAACATACTCAAAAAACATTCAGAGCAGAGCCCTCCAACCCAACCAACCACATTTAAAAAATACGGGGGAGCTTGTGTCCGTATTGTCACCAGAACACAGGGAACATCCTTTGGCATCTTGTAAACCATTTCCCTCTTCTCTGTCTGTCTGTCTGTCCAGACCCAGAGCAGACTGGCTCTGGGTCTTTACCGTGCCCTGTGATTTATGGCACATAACATCAGCCAAAGCTGCTGTTTAATGAATTCCTTGATTGTTTCTGTTCCAGTAGGGATTCATGGGCCTGACTTTGAATTATGGTGCCCTTGTGCTAGAGAGATGTTTACAGCAAAATGGTAGGTTGGAAGCCCTTTCTCCCTGGGAATCAGGGAAGTACTGTTATCTCAAGCTTCAGAAGGAATGGAGATGCATGGAGACCACCCGAGGTGCAGGCCCGTCTGCCACCAGAGCACCTCTGCCTCTGGTCAGTCTGCACACCTCTATTTGGATCAGGCCACTTAATTATCAGGGTTGCTTTTTTTTTTTCCACTTAAATAGAGGAAACCTCTAGGGTTGATCCTAAATATCTGTTATCGCCCAGCAGACCAGAATGTTAACTACATATTTGGGCAGTTTCTCCAGAAGTGTTTTATTTAGCTGATAGACACACCAACTCCTGCTGCCTGGATCCTTTAATGAGACACATATTTAGGCATTTAAAACAACAGTCCCAGATTGTTTCTCTATTGGATAAAATGAATAAGAAAGTCCATTTCGGGGCAAAATGCCTGTTTGTCTGTATGTGTGTCTGTATCTGTTTGTCTGTCTGTCTATCTAATTTCAAACTCAGAATATTGTAACAGCCAAGGATCCAGGGAGCATGGAATCACAGAATCACAGAATCACAGAATCGTTTAGGTTGGAAAAGCCCTTTAAGACCCCCAAGCCCAACCGTTCCCCTAACCCTCCCATCCCACCACTAAACCCTGGCCCTGAGCCAGGCTTTTAAATCCCTCCAGGGAGGTAGCAGCCAGGATAGGAAAGGAGATGTGCTTTAGGAGCTGGCGTAGATGTTTGTTGGTGGATACTGCAGCAACGCTCAGAAGTGGAAGAGATGCCGCAAACCTTGGCCAACATTTTGGAAGTCACGCCTGATGTTGCATGTCCAGCCTGAAACAGAGGGAGGAGATCAGGGCTTCAGGAGGTGTTATTTTCAGACCCACAACCCTTCTGCTGGGCTCAGCGTCTGATGGGACCCCTGTTGGCGCATGGGTCACAGCAGCCCAGTAGCACCTTTCTCCGGGACACCTGGAATTTTCCGCTGCTGGCCCCACAGCTCACACTGGTCTGACCTCCCTGTTCTTGCACAGCCTCGTCTCACCTCCCATTTTCCCATCAGCCTTCCCTGGAACAGGTCATCCCTTCCTGTGTCTCTGCTGTCTTCACAGCTCCGAACAAGCACCACTCTGGTCATGCCACCCCCACATTCATGCCAGGTACGTGCGGAGAGGCAGTGAAATTTGGCACAGGCTGAGCTGAGCCCTCATCACCTGGGAGGTCCGGATCTCCTGGCACAGCTACAGGCTAGGAGAGATGGAGAAGTCCTCAGCAGCAAAGTTTCTGGCTACGTTCACGATATCTTCAGCTTGATGAAGAGCAGAGCTTTGCCCTTGTTACTGCTGAGAGAACATCCCTTCCTGAGGGCCTGCAGGCTTTTCTCTGGTTGCTGTAGCACAGGACTTGTTTCCCTTACGTACACATTTCACTTCTTCACATCCTGCTGCTGGTGCAGGCTGCCAAACAGTTTGTTTCTTCCTCCCCCATAGATATGTCTGCATCCACCGCTGTTTGTCTTTTTTTTAAAATTTTTTTTTTGAACATCAGTTGTATTTTTATCATATTTGGATCCTGTGAGTTAGAGATAACTGCACAGCGTGGGGTGGGGGGAGGATGCTGCTGCGCAGATCATGTCCTCATTCTGTCACCTGCCCGGTGGCTGCCAGGAGTGGACCAGGCTGGCTGAAGACCAGTGCCCAGAGTGTTTAACCAGCAGAGCTCTAGCTTGCCCTCCTCTGCAGGCCATGGTGGGAAGCAGCCAAGCCTCTCTCCGGATCCTCCGGTGCTCTGGTGCTCTGGAGCTGTGGCAAACACCGCTTTTTGGAGGTGACTGTGAGAATCAGCCCTTGTCCTTGACTCTCCTGAGGTTTTCTTTAAGACGAGAAGAAATTGGGCACCTGGAAGACATGCGGACTCCAGGTCCTGCTGAAATTTCTTCAAGAAGACCTCAGAGAAGGGAACACTTGCCAGCGTCAGCGTGGCGGGGCAGCGGGTGCTGGGTCATAGAATCATGGAATCATTTAGGTTGGAAAAGCCCTTTAAGATCACCAAGCCCAACCGTTCCCCTAACCCTGATATCCCACCACTAAACCCTGGCCCTAAGCACCTCCTCTGCCCGGCTTTTAAACCCCTCCAGGGGTGGGGACTTGACGCCTTCCCTGGGCAGCCCCTTCCAGGGCTTGACAGCCCTTGCGGGGAAGGAGTTTTTCCCAATGTCCAACCTAAACCTGCCCTGGCACAACTTGAGGCCGTTTCCTCTTGTCCTCAGGTCTGTCAGTCTCTCCCAACTCCCGGTGAGGGAAGGGGAGCGGGGCACCGGGATGGGGCTGGAGAGGAGCTGTGCTCCGGGCTGGAGCTGGACAAGCGTTACATAATGCACCGCTCCGCTCCAGAGACACGTTCAAATGATTAATTTGAGGCTCTGGCAGCCACTTCCCTGTAATAATATTTTAAACATTACTTTTCCACTGGTCCTTGCCAGCAATCGTTACTTTGTGCTGTGGAGGCTGTAAAATTTCACTTCAAGGATGGGTTTCACTCCCGTTACAAAATGTGTCTGGAATGTGCAGATGTTTCCTTCGGGGAATAGCGAGCCAATCCGCTCTAACACATCATCCCCACGGGGAGGATTCAACGTGCTAAGCAGCCCTATTCACAAAATCACAAACAAACACACACACAGAGCCCTGTGGAACTGTACCCGGGCTGGGCACGTCGCTCAGAGCCATGTTGATGTAAAAAGCCCCAATGTCTCTGCTGGAGCTGCAGAAAGCTTTGGTCTGGGCTGCTGCTGGGCTGCAGGGACGCATGTGCTGGTCACAGAGGGGTCCCTCTCTGCAGCCCACTGGAGCCATGTGTGTTGTTGTTGCAGCTTGGCTTTTACGCCATGCCACATAGTACTGTTTTCTGGAGAGGGATTGGAAGAACTATGAAAACTTTGGCTTACTGGGTGCAAAATAACATCCTGCAGGTATCCAGGGGTGTGCATGCCAAGGACAAAGATGCTGTAGATGCGCCAGAGTTAGGGAAAACAGAGAGACGGCATTTAACTGAACAAAAAAAGGTTTGCACGGAGAGTGGAGAGCACTGAAATATGCTTTTTATGGAGCAGCCGCTGGTGGATGGGAACGTCAGCAACTGGGACTTCAGATTAAGGCTGTAACTGTCCCTGAGGAGTAGCCTATGGGGCAGGTCCTGTGTTTATAGGAGGATCCAGGAGATCACTCGGTTTTTTTACTTGTGTAATTTTCTCTTTCAGTATCATGGGATGGGAGAACAAAGCTATTAGGGACATTGGGTCCTTGGTGCTCGTAATGGGGTCACCTGTCGTGCGCGCAGCAATGGGCGCCCGGAGCTGATCTGCTGCAAGGGCTCCTGGAGTCCTCCTGCTCGGCCCCGCACGGGCTGCTCCCTCTGTCCTGAGCCTTGTCCTTCCCACAGGGCTGCTCCCAGGTCTGCTGGGGACGGGTGCTGTCTTTCTGCATTTCCAGATGGTGTGTCTGGACTGTTTTAATCTTGTGTTGAGCTGCGTTGCTTGAAACCCTCCCTCTGATGTTGCTGAGAGCATTTTGGGCCCATAGCATCGCTAGGGAGAACCTCATTTGGGGTGCTGGATAGGTTTTGGTGGTGGGGTCTGCCTCGATCCTTATGTGCACCTCTGTATTAATCAACACACAGGGCTACCTTGCCTTATACCCTGCGTAAAAACCAAGCAGAGCCTGGAGGAGAAATGAAGGCAGTTACGGGAAGTAAATATACAAGATACAGTAGTGGGAAAGAGAAATGTTGACAGTGATGAGTATGGACCGAGCACTCAAGCTCATCAAATGCTGATAAGCAAAAGAATGCCAGGAAAAGTCTGTGGCCAGCAAAGTTAAGAAGAATTAGGAGTTTTTCAAGTGTATTGGGAACTAAAGGAATTAAATGATACTGGTCTGTTAATAGATGGACCTGGTCAAATTATCAATGAAAATACAGAAAAGGCATACTGTTCAGTAAATATTTCTGTTTTCTCTTTGGAAAAAAGCCAGATGATGTATTTGTATCATATGAGGATGATGAAATACTTTCCACTCCAACAGTAACTGAAGAGGATGTTAAACAGCTGCTATTAATGTTAGACCTTCTTAAACTAGCAAGTTCAGATATTTTACATCCAAGAATTTTAAAAAGATCTGGCTGAAGAGCCCTCGGGGCTGTTAATGTTCACTTTTAGTGCAGTTTTTAGGTTTTGGGCAGTAGGGAAATTCCCAAGGACTGGCTCAAAATGATCACGGTGCCAATGCTAACAGAAGGTAGATGGGGTGGTACAAACATTAATTAGCCTTCTGTCCTGATTTTCTAGCCCAAGGAGAAACAATACAGCATGGACATTAGTTAGAAGTTAAAGGGGATGCTGTAATTAGTGGCAATCAACATGGAAAATTCACTTATGGAAAATAGATCTCATGAACCTCTCTGCCTTTTAAGTAAGTTTACAGATGGGGTAGGTGAAGATGATGACGTTGATGTAATACACATATGACTTCTGTAAGGTGTTTGCCTCAGTGTCACGTATATTTGTCAAGAGTTGGAATGAAAAAAATCAGTACTACATGTATTAAAGGGATCAAATGCTGGCTTCAAAATGCAAGGATAAACTGGAGTCATCTCAAAGAGCTGTGTTGCAGTGAAGTCTCAAAAGATCTAGTGCTGATTGTCTCTGTGGTGTATTTGTCAACAGACTGGAGGAAGTCAAAAATCTTTAGTGATGCTGTACCGAGAATGCCAACACACAGAGAAGGAAGCGGAGTTCTGCTTTGGTTGGAGACTTGGTCACAAAACAGAGCAACGACGCTGCCAAGCGTAAGATCATACACCTGGGACCAAGGCGGCCTGGTGCATGGGATGGGAACCTTCTCCCAGAAGGCATGGACTCGGCCAGGGAAGGCGTGGTAGTTGAGTGTGCGACAAAGGACATTGCCACCAAAAAGATTGGTGCAACCCAGGGATGTGTAAGCGGGGAACTATGGAGCAGAGGGGTTGTGTTTCCTGGTGTCCTCGCTTCATGGAGATAGTGGTGTCCTACAGAATCCAGCCAAAAGCGTATCCGAAGGACTGTCTCCTGAGAGGCGGCTGGTGGTTGCTGCACCAGCAAGAAGGTGGTAGGTGACTGCAGCCGAGGGAGTATTTGTGGTTAAACCCAGAAAACAAAACAGAAGGACACCCTCGGTTTAGTGGACAGGCAGAGTGAATCCTACACCTGGGAACTCAAGCTGGGCAAGTTCAAAGCAAGACTAAGCCTGACTGGCTAAGTCTGCAACAGCTTCCCAAAGCCGGTGATGGCCAACTCATCCCTGGGAGTCTTTACGTGAAAATGGGAATGTTCTCTAGAAGGATGGGGAACTGCTTGCTTTGGTTTCATGCAGGAATTGATTGTGAGGAGCCCGATGGCTTGCTCTATGTGAGTCGTTGAGATAAACGATCATGTTAAAAATCTGTGAGTCATTCCCCTTGGTCTTTGTTAGTGCAAGAAGCAGACTGCCAAAAGGGAAGGGTTAACAGCTTTGTGTCCTGTTCCCTCCTTCCCCAAAACTGACTCATGTATTGGGTAGGTCCCAGGGCTTCAGAACATCTGGAGAGCCTGTCCCTCGCTGAGGAGACCACAGAAAGCAGACATAACATCAGGATTGCAAGGAAAACACAAACCGGATTGTGCTGCAGCCATGGTTTGGCCAGGTCTTGTGTCCTGAACATGCTGCACTTTTCTTTTTGCTGCAGGCTCCCCTGGTTTGTGGATTTTCCGTCGCAGGCAGTGAGCTGTGGACTCTCTGGTTGTGCTCTCAGCATCATTGTTTTCACAGAGCGGCGCCATTTACTTTGTGCTATTTTTAAACGTATCAAGTGCTAATGTGACTGCCCCAAATCCCAGAGTTTTCTCTCTGGAGAAGAAGAAAATAAGTAAGGGGCTCAGCATCTCTGTGGTACAGGCTGTGCTGCAAAACGTTGCTGGAAGTTGTTCTCCGTTGCTAACAACGCTGCCAGGCCTGGGCCTTATTGATTTTTCCTGGTCTTTACTTGTCCTTTTCCCCATCTCAGCTGTTTTCAGTCAGCATCCCATGCTTTGAGCGAAAGAGTGTTGGTGAGAGCCTGGGACAGGGAGTCTCTTAAATGGAAGGAAATGTTGTTGGTAAAACATATCGGCGGTGAAAATCAATTGTCAGACAGGGCTAAAATACACACAAAAATGGTTTTCTTAAGCAACCACCCAGGAACTCGGAAAACTTGCTTGTCTGTTAGAGATTGCTGTTAGCTAAAGGCGAAACAAATTTGTGCTGTCAGCTACGAAAGGGAAAGCGCTTGAGGGAGTGTTATCACCCGTGGGAAGTGGCTGTCGAGGTCTGGCTATGAGGCCAGCATTACCAGGGGTGGGTGGAAAGCTGGGTCCGTTTCGTCTCCGAGGCAGGTGCCGGCAGGTCTGTGCTGGAGCCTGAGGAGCCAGGCTGGTGGCACCCCCAGTCCTGCTCCCGATGCCCGGCAGGAGGTGTGGGCTGGGGGATTTTGGAGCAGGACCTGGCTTTTGGCTGGTGGGTGACGTTATTCCTAAATACTCAGTCCTTCATGAACCCCGTAAATGCCGTGTTTTGCTGCCTCGTGGCTTTGCTTTCCTTGTGTGTGTGTGCTGCCGGTGCCGCGTGGTACCCAACGAGGTACTGACTGCTCTCCCAGTGCGGGAAGTGAAAGAAGCATTTCCCAACTGCTGATCTGATGCTGCCTTATCAGCCTCACTCTCTCCCAGCTGGCTCACAGTCTGAATTCAACTAAGAAGTGGCATTGAGTTTTTTACAAGTCTCACCGGGGCATTTCAGACCATCGGGAGGTGTCTGGTTCACAGCTCTCGTGCTGCATTGATGCTCAAATTGTTCCACCATTCCTTTTGGGATACAAAATACAGATGCCCCAGATGGGTTCCAAGGAAGAAGCTACGCAAATATTTTTTCATACCGTGTTGGTGTTTGCAAATTGGACATGTGCTTTGGAGAAGACTTTCCTGGAGTTCCCTGCATCTCTTGGCTCCGGCTCCGGTGTCAGCCCAGCGATGCATCGCTGCTGTCGGTTCAGGAGCATCCAGAGCCTCCTGCATCCTGCGAACCTTGCCCGTGGCTCTCGTTTGCTGTGTGTAGCAGAACTTATGGTGCTGGGGAAAACCAGCATTGTGTTTTTATTATTTCTCACAGAGAAGCAATATCCCTAGAGGACAGCTATTCGAGTGAAGGCCTCACATTAAAACAAATATAAATAGGTTTATAGAAAAACAGGACCCGAAGGTTATGTACTCTATCCCCTGTCCCAGTGGTGAAGTAATATCAACAATACCTAAACATTTATTGAAAACTCTTCACTTTCTGTGAGGAAGATTAAGCACTTAGTAGCTCAGCTGTGTAATTCCTAAATTGGAGCTTACAGAGGGCTCGCTTTTCATGGTGAAATAAAATATCACCAGGCTCTGAACACGCTGACTTGGAAACACTCTGGGTTTTCAAGAGACCAGAGCTGGGCGTTGGAGGAGCTGTGCATTGGCGTGCAATGCCACAGGACCTGGGGGCTCCCTGGACGGGTGGGTTTTTGGGGAAGAAGTGGGTATCTGTGTGGAAGGTGCTTGGGTTTGGGCTGCAGGCATCTGACATGGTCTCCTTCCTTGAGCTCTGCCATACATGCTGGGAAGATTCTTGGTTTTATGGCATCTTTGGTTTCCTCGCAAACTTTCCATGAAGCGAATGAGTATTTGCGGGGCTGACATTTAGCTGGATGAAACTGCAGGCAGCTTGTTTATGTGCAGCATTGATTATGGACATTAACTTGATTTAAATATTTGGGTTGCTGCTTTCTCAAGCTCAAGTCTTCTCTGTTCTCATCTTTTTAGTGTGATGTTACAGAAGCAGAGCAGGGGGGTGATGCCTGATGTTTCAAGCCGTATTTTGTGCCACATTAAGTCACCTCTTGGCAGTGGCAGGGAGGACCACGTCCAGTGCCAACTCTGGTCGCTGCTGGCTCCTGGTCTCACTCAAATGGCTCAGAAAGTGGGACCTGGCCTGAAAAGCTCCTCTCGTAACGGTGGCCGTCCCTGTAGCTCGCTCCTTGTCCCATCAGAGCGCCCTGCAGAAGCCCTTGCTGACCTTGGCAATCCCAGGAGGCCCCCGGTGACTCCCCAGTGCCCCCCTCGCCTTTGACTCCATTGTTTCAGTGTTGGGAGTGAGGCGATGAAGTCAGTGGCAGTCTAAGAATAACTTGTAAATGAGCTGTGCTGCGGGTCCCAGCGCAGACAGCAGTGCTCTGGTTCCTGGGAGCCTCTTGTGTGAAAAAGCCCCCACCCAGCCCTCCTGGCCGGGGAGGACAGGGACGGACCGCATGATGCCATTGCCTATGAGCCAGCCCTGCCAGAACATGACGTCGCCTCCATGAGGTAACATGTCCCCTTTGTTCGAGTGGCTTCGTCCCTGGTCCGACTTCATAACCATATTTGGGAAAGTCTGTGGAAAGCTGATGGCTGCAGGGATCTGAGGAGCCGCTCTCTCAGCCTCAGCTGCCCTGCAGACAGTTCCCACCTGGAGGGTGGGGAATGCCCTGGCCACGGTGGGGATGCCCTGGCCATGGTGGGGATGCCCTGGCCATGGTGGGGATGCTCTGGCCGTGGCAGGGATGCCCTGGCCATGGTGGCGATGCCCTGGCCACGGTGGCAATGCCCTGACTATGGTTGGGATGCTGTGGTCATGGTGGCGATGCCCTGGCCTCGTTGGGGATGCCCTGGCCATGGTTGGGATGCTGTGGCCGTGGTGGGGATGCCTTGGCCATGCACCCCGCAGGTGTGCACAGTGTCCCCTCCTCTGTCTGCTCTGGGGATGGGACATGGGCACAGGAGCAGAGGGAATGTGGGTGAGCAGTGGCTGGGTAGGGACTGCTGTGTCACCTGGGGTGTCCCGAGCTCTCCGCTCGGTCTCGTGCAGGGCTCAGGGATCAGTCTTTCCCATGCCACTTAAAGCACAGGCTCTCTCAGCCCCTTATCCTCAGCCACCGGCAGGGATGCAGACACCCACTGCCCGGCTTCAACCCAAGAACCTGCAGCCCCAACCCAGCAAGACAAGCAGGATTTACTCTTACAAAGCTGAGGGTGGCCTTGTGCTGGTGCTCTGGGAGAGGCTTGCGGCAGGACGAGGCAGGGCAGGCTGACATGAGGAAGGAGCATTACTTTGCTCCCAGTGCTTGGCGGGGAGCCCATGGCAACGGGGTGACGTGCTCATGGTCCTGCAGCCAGCCCGAGTTACCTCTGGATCTGCTTTGTGTCAGCCCTCAGCACAAGAGGGACACGGACCTGTTGGAGTGGGGCCAGAGAAGGCCACAAAAACGATCCAAAGGCTGGAGCCCCTCTGCTATGAGGCCAGGCTGGGAGAGTTGGGATTGTTCAGCCTGGAGAAGAGGAGGCTGCGGGCAGAGCTGATTGCGGCCGTTCAGGGCTTAAAGGGGGCCCAGAGGAAAGGTGGGGACAATCTTTTTAGCAGGGCCAGCTGTGACAGGACAAGGGGTGACGTTTTTAAACTAAACCAGGGTAGGTTTAGCCTGGATCTAAGGAAGAAATCCTTTACCATGAGGGTGGTGAAACACTGGCACGGGTTGCCCAGAGGGGTGATGGAGGCCCCATCCCTGGAAACATTCCAGGCCAGGTTGGACGGGGCTGTGAGCAGCCTGGTCTGGTTAAAGGTGTCCCTGCTCCCTGCAGGGGGGTTGGACTGGTGGACCTCTATAGGTCCCTTCAACCCAAAAAATTCCATGATTCTACGTCAAACCCAGCGGTCTCCTGGCCCAGCTGCCTTGCAAGGGCATATGTGAGAGCGCTTTGCGGTTCTCCCAGGAGAGCACAAAGTGTACAGAACATTGCAAAAATGCTTGCATCCTTGCCTTACATTTTTGTATCAACAGTTGTGATTTTGCTGTGGGAAGAACAACATTTAGTTTTTAGATGAATATTTGTGGAAAAAGTCTTTTGGGGCAAATTCCTTAGAGAGAGCTAAGACTTGGGCCAGCATTTGAAACTCATAAATTCAAAATGAACAAATAAATTGTCATCATGCTGTGACAGCCTTGGGGTGACGAGGGTGCCTGCCACCATCTGCCAGTCCCAGCGTGCATCTCTCTGCCGGGGACTCGCTCTCAGCCGCTGCCGGTGTCGCCCTGAGCCTTTCCCTGGGCAGCCCTCCATCCCGTGCATTTGCTCCCTGGACAGCCTTGCTGCTCTTGGGAAGCTGATCTCTGCAGTGGAGACCCCGGGCACACAGATGAAATGCAGCCTTCTCTGGGGTGGGATACACCACAGTGAGCCACTGCTAAATGGCGTTGGGAAAGAACAGGGTGAAACCCACTAGCGAAAGGCCGCTCTTCGTGTTCGGCTGCAGCCCTTGGAGGTGATGTGTGGTGGAGCTGGAATCCCTTTGCTTTGGAAAATCCCTGCTTCGGTGTGATTGAAACCAGTAGCTGGTGATGAAGATCTCCATATGCTGTTGCCCTTCTGTCTGTGCTGAAAGGCTGAGAGCTCATCGTGCAGGAGAGCTGTTGAGACAGTGTTCCTCCCAGCCCACCCGCCGGGGTGTCCCTGCACCCAGCGCAGGATGGCAGCATTGCTTCCTGCACCCAGCACACAGAGAAATCCGTGTGGCACGAATCTCTATTCCCCCCCTGGCTCTGCACACAAGCACCGTTACTTCTACTGTGCTTCCTAAGGGAGTTGCAAGCCAAAAGGCAAAGAAAAAAAAGGAATCAGATCAGCAAAACCCTATAACTTTTCCTGGCTCAGACATGCAAAAACACATCGGGTTTTTCCTCCTCTGTGCTGGAAAGTCTGTTACGTACGTCAGGCGGTATCGGCGCAGCGCTGCTGGGGGGGCACCGTGCTGCCGTTTATTCCTGGAGACTAGAAAAGTGTTTGTCATGGTAACTCGCAAGATGGTGTTTCAGCTGTGCAAGCGGCCTCTTGGGCAGTTTGCTGCTCTGTCAGCTGGAAGCTGCAGGCTGCCTTGTGTCGCCCCAGCTGTCTTGCATGTCCCTCTGTCCCTTGTCCTCTCTGGTTGCAAGGTGTGGAACGGTGCATCCTGGCTTTTGGTGGGGATGAGAAATGGGAGCTTTGCTGGGCAGTGACTGCCGCCTGTGGCGTCTCTGTGCCTCGGTTTGCTGCTCACTTCAGTCATTGCCTCTCCTCCCTGGCTGCTGCTGGGCTTTAGCCACGAGAACTGCCAGGGACTGAGCACCTTCGGATTCTTCAGTGGATGTTTGGGCGAGGCCTGTGGGGTTTGTTGGGATCAGAAAGGGGGAACTGTTTCCACTGGAAGATGTGCTTGGGAAAGAGAGGGCTCAGGCAATCTGGGAAAGGCTCTGAAGTCAGGAGTGGGACAGAGAAAATAAATACGAACAATTATTCAGTGTTCACAGTGCAGAAAATTAGGCTGTGTCCAATGAAGTGGTGCCTCTAGCAGGTTTCAACAAACCAAAGAAAGCACTTTTTTGTGAAGTCCGTGAGTTACGGAATTTGTTGTTGTAGGCTCTTGCGGAGCCCAGGCTGGCTCAGGAAGGGGTGGACGGCATTGTGGAAGGTCGGTCTGATGGTGGCTGTTAAATGCAACAGTCTGATGGAGTCTCTGGCTCTGGGGCTCCTCTGTTGCTGGCTGCCAAGAGCTGGGAAGCGTGTTGGGGAAGGATTGCTCATGGGGAGCTTTGCTCATCCGTCTCCCTGAACACCTGGTACTGACGACACCACCATGGGATACAGGACAGGACGGACCCTTGGTCCGAGGGACAGAGCTGTTCCTATGTCCCTGCACCCACTCCAGCCATTAAAACAGTCTCTGGGCCAAAATGGGGCCCAGCCCTGTCCCCAGGACTCTAGCTATGATCACACAAACATGAAGCGAACTCTATTTTGGGGAGGTCTGACCTGGTTCAGGGAGGGACACTGGCTGGTTGGGGGAGGCTTGTGGGAAAGCCTAGCCTGGCTCATCCACAGGGAAAAAGTGACTTTCCTCAAAGGATGGGCTCTCTCTGTTGCAGATGCTCCCGTTTACCCACCCAGTGTGTCCCGTTGGACCAGCCCAGCTCAGGAAGATGTGCTGGGAGATAGAAAAGCTTTTTCCTTCACTCCAGGCTGCACCTGGAGGGCAGATGCTTTATCCCTCCTGCACTGTTGCAGGCCACTGTGGCCACTGCAGAGGCTCCTGTGCTGACTCTGGATGGAAATACGACTGTACCTAAGCCATTGTCTTTCCCTAGCGCCTCTGGAGCTTCGTTGACCCACAAAAATCTTAGCTTTTACTCTGGCTTATAGACCTGGAGCTTCTTTTCTACTGAACCGCTGTGGCTCTCCCAGCCTGCACGCAGGCTCCTCTCCGTATAGACGCTTTTCCCCGTCTGTGGATGCTTTTCCCATTACTGTTCTGGCTGGGCTCCATGCACCAGAAGGGCTGGGGAAGGCACAAGCCAGCACTGCCCCCCCTTCCCTTCCCTCCCTTTTTTGTGAAATGAAGGCAGAGCGGGCCCGCAAATGACATAATGAGAGCATGACATCAGGCTTGGCAGGCGGAGGCGTGCTATACTCTGCTCAACATTATATGTTCTGAGGAATTAAGAAAAAAACAGCAGTGCACCAAAAAAAGCCTGTCCACCACAGTGCTGCAGAAATAACCCCCCTGGCTGCCCCAGGCTCGCAGCTGCAGGGCCCTGGAGCCCACCTGAGCATCGCGAAGGGACACAGCGGGCGGCACCAAGCCCTGCTGCTCGCTTCCATCAGCGGCTGCGGGAGGGCAGGAGCTGGGGGAGGGCAAGCTCAATGCTTTTTGACCCCATCTGCAGGAGATCCATCCTCGCATCCTCCGTGAGACGGGCTGCTGTTAGCCCGGCGGTATGCACAATGCTGGAGAGGTTCAGTGGCTCACCCGGCATCACACGGGAAATTAGTAGCAGAGCTGGGATGGAGCTGAAGGCTCCCAAGGCTCAGGTTGACGCCCTCGTTACCAAATGTTCCCTTATCCAAAGCTTCACCTTCCCCCCACAACCACCTCCACTTCCAGAAGAAGTTTTTGAAAAAAAAAACTTCCTTTGCTAGGCATATGAGTTAAGTGTGTGAGTGCTTGCTGGGGCACTTTGGGAGCTGCAAGGGGAGCTCTCTGTAAGGCATCTTTCACACACTTCTTGGTCTATACCATAGCGGTCGGTGGGTTTTGGTGCTCCTTGTCCCACAGAGATCTGCGGAGAAGTGGGCTAGCCCTCCCAGCCTCCTCTGGCATTACACGGCTCCATTTTACAGGTGTGGAAACTGAGGCAGGATCGAGAAGTTGTGACTTGCCCATAGTTGCCCTCTTCCAGGCAGCACAGCCTGTTCTCAATATCCCCTGGGGCAAAAATAAACTTAATTTTTTCTTTCTTCCTGTGGAGAGGGCAGCAGTCTGCCCGCGCAGTGTGTTTCAATGGAGAGCCTTGTTTTCTGCTGGCTTCAGCTCTGCTTTGAACCTGCTCCGAATTTCCTCCAGCCTGGCAGCGGGCTGGGAAAATACAGTCGTGGCAGTTTGTGGCACCGAGAGGCTGAGCTCTGTCCCACAGCCTTTGCCTTGGGTTTTATTGCTCATTTTGCTGATTTTTTTTTTAAATTTTTTTTTTCTGTAGCCTTGCTTGGTTCACAGCCACCTTTCCCATGCCAGGAAGGCATAATATGATTTTCCACACAAGTTGGAGAGGGACCAGTGGGAGAAGGCAAGCAGGCGTCTGGGAGCCCAGCTCGCTGGCTCGCATCTGGAGGTGGCAAGTGCTGGTGGCTGCCACTGTTCCTCACTTCTCCAAGCCCTTCTGTCAACGGGAGCTCGGCTCCCCTTGCAGGTTCTGCACCAAGGAGGTCTGGGAAGATTGAAAGCCAGGAGGTTTTGTACTGGTTCCTCATCAGATGATGTAGAAAACAGCAAGGGAATTGTGCTCTGGTTTGTACGCACTGGTGGGTTGCCATCTAGTGCCTGTGGGCATGGAGGACAGCAGCTTCTCTGCAGGTCCTGGGTGGGAGCTCAGCCTGTGGGAGACAGAGGGTGGGAGTCAAGGTCTTGGGACCCCTTGCAAAGCGTGCGAGGTGTGGTTCAGTGACAAAATGTCAGGGTATAGACATAGCTTGGGTTAATTATAACCTCAAGGGTTTGGAGCATCTCTGAAGCAGCCTCGCCTGGGAACTGAGCCCCAGCTTTCTCCTTTGAAGCCCACTGGTGGAGCAAAGCAACCCAGTCCCTTGAGCAAATCCGAGGGTTGAGGCTCATCACTTACTACTTTATGGGGGATGGTTCCTCCTGGCCCTTCCTCGACAAAACCCACTGGCCACAGCGCCAGGTATCTTGCGCCCCTGAGTCCCTGCTGGGTCACCCTTGCTCACCAGGAGCTCCTTCCCCATGCATGCCACTCAGTAGGCAGTGACATCTAGTGTCAGTCCAACAGACTGTAAAAGCAGCGCTGCCTGGGGAATTCCTGCCCCTGATTGCCTGTTTGCTGAGGCCAGTGGGAGCAGCTCTGCCACCGTGCATCTTCCTGCAGCAGGTACCAGCTCATGGTCATCCCTGGTCCTGCTCTCGGCTAGGAACAGAGCTGGCTGACCTTGGGGAGTCGAGGAGTTGGGGTCTTAGCCTTCACTTATCTGAAGCTTAAAAGCTTTCTCCAAGATGAAGCGGAAATGCTGATAAGGGGTGTTTGTAAAGGGCTGGGGAACGCTCAGGACCAACCCCTCCATGCCTGGCACTGTGGCAGAGGGATGGAAAAGAGCAGACCTGCACTGCTGGAGACGGTCACTTCCTATGTGGGAGGTAGGAGGATGGGAGAGATGGAGAGAAAGCTGCAGGGCGCTGCAGGGAAGGTGTCCGGGCTCGGGGCTGGCTCTCCCCGCACCCTGTGTGGCTCTGCTGGCTCTGCCACCTGCGATGCCAGGAGCTTCGCCCTGCCCTGTGCATGCTCTTCTCCATGCAGCCAAGCAGCGCTTTGGAAGAGGCTTTTTGAAATGCCAAAGCCCTGGTTTTGTAGCAGCAGAATGGTTTGGTTTGGAGGTCTCTCTTGTCTGGGCAAGGAGCAAGAAGGTGTCGGAGCTGAAACACCATTTCCTTCTGTCTTGGGCGTGAGGTGCTGCCTCAAAACTAAACGGGTTATTTCCAGGTATTTCAAAGAAGAGAAATAGTTTTACTGGTCACCCTGTAAGGTAACTGGTTGGTGGTCTGGCCCTTTCCAAAAGTGGTCAAGTAATGGGAGGAGGTACAGAGGCAGAGGAGTAGGATTTATAGAAAATACTGCTGGAGAAGTGGAACAGGAGCCTCCCTGAGGCTCTGACCTGGCTGGCAGCAGCTGGGGCTCCAGTCCATGGGTGTTTGTCCTGCAAGTGGGAGCTGAAAGTGGGTTTGGAGGTGGCTTGCACACCCCACATGTGGGACGTGAGCCCCGTCTGCTCTGTGGCACCGCAGCAGTGAGTGCTCTGTATTCTTTAAGTGCTGTCCCAGCTACCCCGAGACAAAAGAACACCGGCCTGGTCAGATTTTTTTGCTAGCATCCTTTTTTTTTTTTGTTTCAGTGTATTTTTTGAGCTTTCATTTTGCACATTTCTTGGACTTCTTTATTGGTGTTGCTGGTGAACTCTTCTGAATCCACTCAGCTTGGCAAAGAAATCCTGGACAGCAAAATCAGGGAAAATAAACTCAAGCCTTTTAAAGAGACATCCATCCCTGTTAACTTCTCCCCAGAGTTTCCTGGAATAATGTGTAATTTTCCTGTCAGTTTGGCAGAATTCTTTTCATTCGGATAAATTAATTTTTAATGTCAGATCAAAATAAGAATTAATTGATTAGGGGATAAAAATAAGAGGTGAGACAGCAAGGGGAGATTATGGGAGATGCTGGTAGGGAAAAAAAAAGGTGAGAAAGGCGGTGGGTAGGAGAATGCCTCTGTGGCCACGGCACGGCTGCCGCTGCGGTGACTCCAGCCCTGCCGCCTCCCTGGAGCTCAGCCAGGAATCCCTGAAGGATAATTACCATTGCATGGGCTCAGAATAAGGATTTTGATCCTGCTAAAAGAAGGGTTTGGCCAAAGGAGAGATTCATCTGAAACCAAAGAGGGAGGTTTATTGGGAAGGAATGGAGATGGATCCGCAAACCTTGCGCTTCTTAGCTGAATGACATTTTAAAATTGAAAAAGAGGACATGGGGTGAAAGGAGATAGCTGGACTGGAGGGCAGGAACACTTCAGCTTTGAATGAGTTGAAGGCTGTTGGTGTTACAGGGAGTGATTAGAGATTTTTTAAAACCATGTTCCTTCTATAAAGACAGTCAAACCTGATTTTAAACAGCGAATATTCTTTGTTACTTCTTCTGTCCTTTTAAGCTTTTCCACAGAGAGACAAAAAGATCTTTAAAAAGTAAAAGTCGAATGCATCAATTGTGTAATTGATGATCAGTTCTTTGGCACTAGAAATGGCCTTGGAAGTTCCTTGTAATTTTTTCTCTAAGTTAATTGCTACTTTAGTCTAAATTATTTCTTAATTACTTCTTTGAACATAGATTAGACTTGAGTTTTTTTTAATAGGATACATCACGTTTAGTAATACATTAGTCATGCCTGTAATTACTCTAGATACACTGCAGGATGGTGTGCATCTAATGATAGTCCTAATCTGTATCTACACATCATACAGAGCTTTGAGCAGAGAATACTTTATAGCTGGGAAAGGCGTTTTCTTCGGCTGGGAGAAGTGCCCCGCTTTAACACACCAAAACTTTCCAGTCTGGAGTCTGGCTGGGCTTTGGAGAGGGGCTCTTCTAAGCTCTAGTAGTGGAGCAGTGACAAACCGAAGTTGAATGAAAGCTGAAAATTGTGTTTTCTTTCTCTAGGGATCTTTCCAATAACAAGATCAGTGGTTTAGATGTTCAGATATTCGAAAGCCTGACTTCTCTGGCAAAACTGTAAGTACACGCTGTGCCCTTCCAGTCCTCCACGCTGCACCTTTGAGCTGGCGCCTAGAATGCATGCTTGTGCTTCACAGGTCAGCCCTGGTCTTGCTTGACCTCATCTGTTGAGCCCCAGATAGATCACAGAATCTTTCAGGATGGAAAAGTCCTTTAAGATCACCAAGCCAAACTGTTCCCCTAACCCTGCCATCCCACCACTAAACCGTGGCCCTAAGCACCCCGGCTGCCCAG